>VZRN01005359.1:263810-283750 GCA_013397935.1 Dasyornis broadbenti
AATAATCCCTTCAGCTGTACTGAAATGTACTGTTTTGGGAAACAAATCAAAACGCCTCGTTCCAATGTTGACTTTGAAAGTTTTATGTGATTTAGACCATATGACACCGCAAAATAAAGAGAAAAAGAGGCATCTAGGAAGGAAAAAACAGAATTTTCTCCTGCTGAAATGCAGAGACAAGGCTTCTCAACACCATACTAGAGGTTTATGTGGTTTGGGGCTTTTTTTCTCACCCAAATCAAATTTTTGTACAATCAAACGTGGTTTCACAAACCTGCTCCATCTCTCCTAACTGCATTCACTCCCAAGGAAGGAGCCCGAGGGAGATTTGTGACACCGCTGCTTCCTTCTCCCCCAGCCCTGGCTGCTCTCCCGCAGCTCTGCCATGAAGAAACACTCCCCAGGAACAAATATCACCCCTCCTCAAGAATAACTCGAGATACCTTCCTCCTCCCCAGCCTCCTACCATCAGCCCTGAGTGCTTGAGCTCTGTATTTCGGGCAGAAAGCCTCTTTTAGCATATTTCTGCCATGCCCAAGCACTGAGGCTCCAGCTTGGTGTAGAAGTTGGCAACTCCAGGTCCTCCCTGGTGACCTGTTCCCCACACTGTCACCTTTCTAAAGGCACTGCAGCTCGTGGGGACCACACTCCTGGACCTCCATCCATCTTCAGGAAGATTCCCAGAGAGGGAGTCACCCATGTGGGGATCCTTTTTTCTTGTGGCAGCCCCCACACCCAGCCATGCCAGGCTCTGCTGTGCCCTTCTAAGCCTGGCTGGGCTCAGGGGGTCACCGGGGTGGCATTGGGGGGTCACTCACTCGATAGCAGGCATGTTTGGGGCAGACATGGGGCTGACTTCTTTGGCTTTCTGAAGGGCATGCTTCTGGTTAAAGGCCTC
The DNA here is from genome assembly GCA_013397935.1 of Dasyornis broadbenti. Lineage (NCBI taxonomy): Eukaryota > Metazoa > Chordata > Aves > Passeriformes > Dasyornithidae > Dasyornis > Dasyornis broadbenti. The sequence goes on from VZRN01005359.1 coordinate 264,709, forward strand.
CTCTTCCTCCTGCTCATCCTGCAGAGGGAGAAAAGAGGGGCATTGCTCAGTGGGATGCCAGGGTTCCAAGGGAAGGCTCAGCCATCAGGAACGGCGAGGGATGCACAGGGCCACCCTTGATGCCAAGGCCTGAGGGATAAAGTGCGACCTTTATCCAGAGGTATTTCCAGAGACAGACTTTATTGTCCCTGTGCTGTGGCGATGCTAGTTCCCCACTATACCACATCTTCCCAAAGGCGTCAGCACTGCTTAAGTAAGTGAACCCAGCCCACTCCAGGCAAGAGCTGGGCTGAGCACCGCCCCAGACGGTGCAGACCAGCTCTTCCCTCCCTTTTTCACAGCCACAGGGGCTAGACAGGCATCCCCCCAACTGAGTGGGAGGTAAGGCATCCATGAATGACCCCGGAGGAGACCGGATTGCTTTAATGAGTATGGTTATGTCTCCGGAGCAAACAATGTCATTAGGAGTCATTAGCGAGCATTCAGCCTTTTCAAAAACTCGGCACTCTCTTAATTGATGCTGCTGGTACCCGTGGGGCTTCCCCATCCCTCACACCCCAGCAGCAGCCGGCAGCCCCTGGAAGAGCCATCTGCACCCACTGGGGGAGGACAAGGACCCCCACAAACATCCCTCAGGCAAACCAGCACCATGCCCCGTTTCAGGTCAGATTTACACCAGTGTGGAAGCCTCCCAGCAAGCCCCAGGGACATGACTAATACCACGGGCTCCACAAAAACCTGGGCACCACAGGATCACTGGTCTGCTCCAAAGAGCGGCAATGACCCTTGCAGCTCTCTCCTACTCACTGTTATCCAGATGGTGCCCCAACAATTTAGCATTTCCCAAATATTTCCCAGCATGGTCTTAAAAGCAGCTAAGCCCAATAACCTTCTTAAGCACTAGCCTAAATTGCATCCTAAATCACATCCACTGCCTTGTAGGCAGATGGGGAATAAATACTGACACCACTGGAAAATGCTTCCCACTCCACATCTCCAGAGTGTTCGGGCAGATAACAGTCCCCATGTCAGATCCCATCCAACAGATGAGGGTTATCTCAATCTGACTGATGGCAAATGAAACTGAGGACTCGAAATGGAAAAACAGCTAAAACCATACTTGAAGTGTGGGTGTTCCTGGAAAGACCAGCAGGTTTAAATATTTTCCTAAACCAAAGCCTTAATGGCTTTGCCCACACTCTCTCCACAAGAGAAGGAAAAGAAACACCAGGAATGTACCTTGGTGAGCTCCTGAGCATTGGCCAGGTTGTCCACGGCAATGGCCAAGAAGACGTTCAGCAGAGTATCTGAGAGCAGCTAAGGATGCACAAGCTGTGTGTTAAGGACATGTGTATCTGCAGCTCCCAAGGGAGGGTGGCCTTGATGGCTCCTCACCAGCTCAGCCAAAGGCACAAACTCCTCACCCATCCCACAGAAACAGCCCTCAGTGCACTTCCACACAGCTCCTTCTCTGCCATTGGATACCCAGCGCTGCCACACGCGTAGGGTGGCTCTCCCTCAGCTGGGAGGGGAAGAAGGAGCAGCAGGTAGGGAGGGTGGTGCCCCCAGAGAGGCTGAGGAGATGGGGATGTCACCCCTAAAAGCACAACAGCCCGGTGGATACAGTTTCCAAACAAGGTGAGGACGATGAAGTAGATGGAGGACCACATCCCTGAGCGTACGCCTCCCTGGGAGCGGATGCCATTGTACATCACCTCGTTCCAGTCCTCACCTGTCAGGATCTGAGAGAAAACAAGGCAGCAGCTCTGTCACCTGCACCTTCCCATCACCTGGACAGCCCCCTGGGTCTATCCCACCAACACATAGCAGCCAAGTACAGAGATCCCATGCAGTGGATAACTCAACCGTGCAGCTGCAGCACCCAAGAGAGATCCCACTGGACACTGATGAGGATTTAAAGTCTCCTCAGAAGAGTATTGGAACTCTTCATCTTCTGTAACAGAGGTGGTAGAGTTTCCACCTCTTTCCATCCATTTTGTCATGTAGGAGAGGGAGGAAGCGAGTTCAACCTAACAGCTGATAGAGAGGAATTTGTTTGGTGTAAAGAGTCCCTCCCAGCCATGAGGGAGTGAGCAGATGGTCCCAAGTCCTTTGGTTGTGTCTCCCAGCAGCCCAGCTCCTACCTGAAACACTGTCATGATGGCTGCAGGGAAGGTGTCAAAGTTGGCTGATGGAGTCCCATCCATGAAGTTAAATCTGGAAGGGTAACCAGGTGAACATAAACAGGATGAAATACCAAGGTCACCAAACTCCTGATTGCTGTGCTTTCAGTTCTCTTGTGTTTTAGGAGGACCTTTCCCCACACCAAAAAATGTCTCCTGAGCATTTGGTGCCAGAACCCAGAAGGTCTCCTGGCTAGAAGGACCCGCACAGGCCAAAGGTACCCCTCGAGCAGGGATTTTTATGTGGGAGAAGTACCACTCAGAGGAGCAGACTGAGGGAGCAAGCTAGTCTTGCTGGGCCCTTAAAGAGGGTATTATCACCCTCTTTTCTTGGCTTTGACGCCAATTCCTGTTCCTCAGCCTTGAAACAACCTACCTGCCTCCAAACAGCTGCATTCCCAGCAGTGCAAAGACTACAATGAAGAGGAAGAGGAGGAAGAGCAGACTGATAATAGATTTCATGGAGCTCATCAGCGAGACCACCAAATTCCTCAGTGATGCCCAGTACCTGGAAAACAGAGACATTGCTGGAGCACTGGCAGTGATGCTAACACCATCAGCAGGAGAGCAGGAGCGACGGGATCTGGGCTGCAGCCACAGTCCGAGACGGAGGATGACAGGCACTGACAGTGGGTACGCACTTGGTTATTTTAAATATCCGCAGGAGACGAAGGGCTCGTAGGACACTGATCCCAAATGAGGTTCCTGGTCTGAATATAGCCCAAACCACTTCGAAGATGCTTCCCACTGTGACCTGAGAAGCAGACACAGCCACGAGTCAAAGACAGGTTCAGGACAGGAAAACATAACATCCCTGAAGATGAGGCACCCACCACCCTTTCCAAGACCTGTTATCAGGCTGTCCCAGCAGAAAGGGCTCCCTGCCCACTGTGAGAGCTATCCCCTTCTCCCCATTGGTACCTTGCATTACAGAACCCTGCCAAGCACCTCCCCCCACATCCACAGCATCCCTGGAGCTACTCACCCCACAGTCAAAACAGTTGAAGGAAGAATGGAAGTAAAGGCGCGGCCCCATCCCGTACATCTTTAAGGACATCTCCAGAAGGAAAAGCCCAAGAAACAGGAACTCTGCATAGTCTGAAAGACAGAACCCAAGCGTGCTAGCCTTGGGACACCAAGCTGTGTGGGGCATCCTGCATGCGCTCACCAGGTGACCATACAGCACACCACAAAGATGGGACAAGTCAAGGACCACACTGTATGCCCAAGCTCTCAGGGTTTGGGATGAGGGAATCTTATCTGTGAGGAGCTAAACTGCAAGTAATAAAGCATCAAGCCCAGGAGTTAATAGTTCAGGGTAGATGCACCAGTGTCCCAGGAGTTTCAGAGGATCAGAGATGGCCAGTACAGAGCAGAGCAGCTCTTCGGCATTAAACCACTGTGGTTGAGGAGCCTGCAAAAGCATCAACCACACGACACTGTAGGGGAATATTATCAGCCTGGATTAAAATCATTGCATGGCTGGAACTTGGCCAGGGAAACAGAGCTGAACAGCCAAGAGCCAGTGAAAAGCCTCTCCAGCTATGTCATGAGCATTTTGCAGGCAAGAGCCTGGCTCTTCACCTTGCCCAGAAGATGCTTCTCACCACGACCAGCTGCCATATGCCACCACAGCGTGCTGGGAGCCCGGCAGGCCTGAGCCTACTAGTGCAGATTTGGGTAGAGCCAGGTCTTACAAGGGACATTTTCAAGGTGAGTAAGAATAAAACAGCTGAGAAAGCAGCACTGTCCCCACTGCAGCAGCTCAGGAGTGACACGTGTGGCTGACCACGCTGCTCTGCAGTAGCCTGCGCTGCAGAGGACACAGCTGCGGTACTTCCGAGTCCTAACCATGTACCCCGGCCCATGGTGGGTGCAGGGAGGTTCCAGTAACCCATTTCAAGCCTGGGATCCCCTCACCATGCTCTGCACAACGATTTTAACCAGCGTGTTCTGCCATGACCAGTCCCAGCACACAAATTCACACCTTTCCAGCAATGACTTCTGCACATTCAAAGGTGGTTCTCCAGCAAGCTTTCCATCACCTCTGCTCACAATTTTGGGATAAATCCCACTAAGACTGGTGGTCTGTTTCTCTCATGATAAGCACATCAGATCTGAAGGACATGAAGCCAGCACAACTCCTCCATGTTTGCTCACAGGGCTGAGACAACTCTCAGTGGCCACGGGGCCATGGGCAAAGCTGAATTAAATATCTATACATGGTCGTTTGTTATCAACACAGAATGGAGCTGAGGTTATTCCCCACCCATCTCTACAGCCGCATGACTGTGGTGGGACTCATCCCTATGTGCCTTGAGGCAAGGAGCGAGGGTGTGCTGCAGCTTCCAGCCACTGAAGAAAAGAACATTTTTCCTGCCCAGGCAAAGTTCTCCCACCTATACCAAGCCCAGGGACTCACAGAGGAAGTGGGTGAGCCAGGCTGGCTGGTTGTGATGGACGATGGCCACGCAGGCAGTGTTGAGAGCCACCAGGCTCAGGACAATCCAGTAGAAGACCTGGGATTTCACCATGTGGCGAACGGAGATGCGCAGGAGCCGCTCCTTGTGCCTTAAGTAGGAGGCACTGTCCATTCTGGCACCTTTGAGGCCAGAGTGACTCGAGGGGTTGCCTAAAGGAAAAGACGAAGAACAAGGAGTTGGATGCTCCAGTCACTCCTGCAACATGAGAAAGGACAGATAGCTCATGGATAGTGCTCTTTTGGGGCACAACTTATCCAGAGAGTTTTTATTTGGCACAGGGGGCAGCAGGTTTGCTGCTAAACCAGCAGAGATGGCTGGTCTGGGACAGTCTCCACGTGATGGGTGTGACTCTGGGAACTCAGCTGTCAGAGGTTTGGGGGAAGCAAGCTGCAGACTGTACGGACCCAAGGTTGGATTAAGACGTCTTCTCTGCGCCAGCCTCCGCTCGCCCATGGAGGAGATATCGACACAGTGCTCGTCGCTTGACATGGCGTCTGTCCGGTTCCGCTTGATGGTGGCTCGCCTGAGCACTGGGAAGGCAAGAGGAATGGGTGTTGGGTCTCAGTGGCCCAACTCTGCCAGTAGCCAGCTCATTGGACCAGTACCTGGTGATGAGTACTCAGGTCTGGTAACAGGACTGAGACACCCAGATGATCCTAGTCCAGAGCTATCCCTTGTGTGGGATCAGACACCCCCCAGCCTCTAAGTTCTCTCAGGGGTTATGTTGCCAATCCACCTCCCCTCACCCCTCTCTTGGGCTGCAGACCCCACTGGGGCCTCCTCAGATGTCTCATCACAGCTGTAAGGTCTCAGCCTCCAGCTCTAGAGAGGCAGAAAGAAGGGCAGGCAGAATTTTAAGGGCATTGCTGGTCTTACCTTCTAAGGCTGAGGTCCCCGAATTTTTGTTCTCTTCAGCCAGCATGACTTCCTCTACGCAAAACACACAGTTCAGCATCAGGAGGGAAGGCACTGTCAGATGTCACTGCCTTGTACCTAAGAACTTTCCCCAGCCCAGAGGCTGGCTCTAGATTGCAAACTCTTATCAAGTATTGGTTAAGGGCCCAAAAGCAAATTCTGGAGGGTGGAAAGTGGCAGTTACCAAACATTGTATCAGAAAGAAAAATTACTTGTAATCAGCCCTTCTCCCTCCACTGTCATTAAGCCCATTGAAGAAGTTGAACATGGTAGGTAGGTCTGGGGCTCAACAACTCAGCCCAGGGCTAAGCTGAGTCTGGTGCTCAGGGTTCTTTTTGAGACACCCATCTTTGACAAGTCTGAATGCTGGTTGAAAGTGTAAATCTTCCCTTTCCAGCGCTGAATGCACTGACTTGATTCCTACAAGGAGCAAGCAAGGACATGGGCTGTGGCATGACACCCACAGTCTGTCATGCCTGGTATCAGGAGGAAGCCTGGAACCTCCACCACCCCCAGCCCAGGTCCAGGAGTCCTGAGGTAGGAATCAGTAAGTGCATCCACTCCAGACAGCTCCAGGAGGAGATTTAACTGGAAACCCGTCTCCCTCTTCACTACTCTTCTTTCCCACTGTCCACCATTGCAGGGGACTCCAGCAAAGGCCAGGAGAAAGGAAACCATGGCAGCGCACAGCTGACAGCCGCATTGCTCTCAGCCTCCCTGGAGATGTCACGTGCCTTGTGTGCAGAATGTGACAATTTCATGCCACAGTACATGAGGTTTCACCAGAGGTTGATGATGTCCTTGCTTGCAGCCTGGTGGGACCATCACACCAAGCTCCCCCAACATGACCATGTGAGTACCTGGGACATTTTGGAGTTCAAGGATTCTTTTCTGACCCCACCACCCCACACGACCAGCAGCCTGTGGTGTCCATTGTCCCCCCCAGATGTCCACCAGGCCACCATCCTTTACCCGCTTTGTCTATCCATGCCCGGTAGCCATTGAGCTCCCTCTCAATCTGCTGCTGGCGCCGCAGCTTCATGAAGGCTCGGCGGTTCTCCACACGCTCTCGCTCTTTGGCAAACTCCCTGGGGAAGGGCAGAAGGGAGGGGTGAGAGCAGGGCCAAGGGGCAGCGGGATGTCTAGGGGACTGGGGAATCATGGCACACAAAGCAGGAACCAAGGTGAGCGGTGGGGATGTGCACAGCCATTCCCAGTCAAAGCGTGGCCAGCGGGTAGGTGAATGATCAGGGAAGGGTTAAAAGGAGGAATGGATGGATGGGAGCAAATCCTCTGCTTGATTGCTCAGTCCTGCACACCCCAGCTGGGAGCTGCTGCCAGAGGATGTTCCCAGTGCCACCCTACTCCAGATCTGGCTCAGCTTCTGTGTGTCCCTTCAGGGAATAAAAACCAGACACTGTGAAGAGGCAGTGAGGGGATGGAGGAGGGCAGGTCCTGTCCCCTGCCTTTACTTCTTCCTCTGAATCCTTTTCCTTTCCGGCTTCTCCTTAGAATATTTTCCCAGGACTTAAGATATCCCTGTTGTTCTCTCCTGTACCTCAGCGTCTCACAAGAACTGTCCAAGTGTGACCAGCACAGAGACTCCCTGACCCATCCCTGAGTCCCAGCGTCTACAGAACTCCAGCCCACGTCCTCAGCCCCATCCCACTCCCAGGGTGCTCCAAGGGAAATGTGATTACAAGTAAAAAATGGCACTGTTCTCTCTGCGAGAGGAACATCTTTCTCCCCAGAGACCAGCAGCAATCTCAGGCCTCAAAAAATACTCTTCCAAAGAACTGAAAGAGCTGCTCTGTCTGCTGCAGAGAGCGTTCTAGTGCATTACCCCAGCTGAGCCATTACACCCTGATGCTGTGTGGGCTTTTGCATGTGTGTGTGTGCGTGTGTTTGTGTGGAAAGCCTGGAATGTTCCCTGCATCTCTTGTTTAAGATCCCCAGACAATTCAAGCGTTTTTAATTCCACCCCAGGAAGGTGAAGTTTCCTGCCGCTCTGGCATTAAGTGTCAAATGACTCCCCCTCCAGCACTGGCTTTCAGACTGAAATGAGACTTTCTTCCTAGGGCAGGGAAGGGGGAGAGAACAAAAGGCAAGGAAGAGAAAAGTAGCCTAAGTGAAGGGAAGGAGGGTGGGAGGAGATGGTGGAGTAGGAAGGACCTCCCTAGCCAACAGAGAAATGCACTCTCAGTTTTGGGCAAAAGCCCTCCTTGCTCTAGCTGGAGGAAAGATAGGAGCATTTTGGTTGTGCTATCATGCCTCATCAGCCTTTGTCTGCAAATTTGGGATGTCAAGGAAGGAGAAGAGTTGGAGGGGAAGTTGCCTGTCTGCCTCTGGTTCGGTCCTCCCAGATGCTGAACCTCTGCCCCATGGGCCATAACCCCATGCCAGCCTTGGCAGCACTTTTCCCAGCCAGACCCCCTAGATAAAGAATCCTAGAATGATTTGGGTTGGAAAGGACCTTAAAGACCATCTCATTCCTTGCCATGGAAAGGGACGCCAGCCAGCAGACCAGGTTGCTGAGAGTCCCATCCAACCTGGCCCTGAACACTTCCAGAGAAGGGGCAAACACAGCTTGTCTGGGCAACCTGTGCCAGGGCCTCACCACCCTCACAGGGAAGAATTCCTTACATCTGATCTAACCCTGCTCTCTGTTAGTAGGAAGCCATTCCCCCTTATCCTATCACTCCACGGCCTTATCCAAAGTCCCTCTCCATCTCTCTCGGAGTCCTTTTAGGCACCAGAAGGGGCTCGAAGATCTCCCCAAAGCCTTCTCTGATCCAGGCTGAACAACCCCAACTCTCAGCTTGTCCGCAAATGGGAGCATTTGGGAAGCTTCCCTTGCTTTACTCAAGCTGGCAATTTAGCCACTCTGCTGCCTCCTGCTTGCTCATCCCTCTGTCTTCCAGCTCCTGTGCTGAGGCTGGTGTCTGCTTTTGTTGCATGGTGACAGAAACCATCATCATGGGCCCACAGTGGAAGCCATCCAGAAGGACCAGCTGAGCCTCAAGCCACCTTTTCCTGGAGAAGGGAATGGAACCACCTTTTCCAGTGCCCTCCTCATCAAGCAACACTTTCCCCCTACCCAGCCCTTTTGCTCCTGGAACACTAAATTTGCAGGAAGCTGGTGCCACACGCAGTCAGGGACAAGGTCCGTGCAGCTGAGGCTGTATTTCTGAGGGAGTCACTTCCCACTCACTTGATCCCTAATGGAGTTTAATTGCTTTTGTCCATTAGAAGGAGGAAGGGGTGGCAGAAAGGGGAGGGGAAAAAAAAGTTAATCTCAACTTAATGAATTATTACATTTCAGAGACACACGTTCCCAAGCAGGGCAGCAGCGGGGGCTGGTGACATCTGAGAGTGGGTAGGCGATGCTGACAGATCAAGGATTGCTCAGAGCCAATTTGCAGCAGCGGGTAGAGATAATACTGTGTGTGAGTGAGAACAGGGCCAGCCATGGTGACTGACAGCCGCTTGGGAAGGCTCCAAGTCACAGGCAGGGCAGCCTCACATCGCCCAGCGAGCAGGCGCCTGCCTCCCATTGAAGGGCTCTGGGCCTGCTCTCTTGGGGTTACATTGCCAGGCATGGCCCAATTCTGCCCTGCAAAGAGCCCAGGGTGGTGCTGCCCCATGGGGTCCCTGTGAAGGGGCTCAGAGCACACTAGCACATTGACAGTGTCCGTCAGCAACACCTCTGTTTGTCCCCCTGGGTCTTCTGGCCCCAAATCCTGCTGGCTCCAGCATAAAAATATTCACCTGCAACAGCCAAGCTCCATGATGCCAACCCCATGGCACTGCAGTCCTTCTCTGCCCAGCCTTGTGAAGCCAAAGACACTCAGAGAGCTCTAGAGGCAAGTGCTGAAGGCCCTGGTGGGGTTTGGGGACCTGTGTGCCATCTGTCCTCCTGCTCCCGAGGGCAACCATTCCTCCACACCCCATGCCCAGCCCACCTGGCAATGGGAGCAGATGGTTCACTCCTCTGCCTGCAAATTCTCTTCCACAGCCTTGGCATTCCCCTCAGGTGGCCTGAGAGCATCTCTTCTACTGGCACGAGACCCCTGGGGACACCACCATGCTCAGCCACATTCCTCTCCAGGCCCCCGCAGCCACCCTCACACCAGGGAAGTGATGTTTTTTTGCTATGTTGTGTTCTCCAGGGACTGGAAAGCCCAGGTCTACTTTTAATGGGAGAACCCTCCATGTGGAAGCATCCAGCTTTAAAATGAGTCCCCTTTCTTGGAAAAAAAAAAATAAAAAACCCACAAGAAAACAGGAAAAAACCCAAACAACCAACTACAAGAAAATCAACAACCAGAAACCAGTTAAGAAAAAGAGAGTATCACAGATACTGCAATCCACTTTTCTACTTTTTAGACCATCTTTGAGTCCAAATCAGATATATAGTGCTGATCACGTCAATATTGTGGCCTCCATGCTTTGAAACAACAAACCATCTATCTTCAAACCCATCAAATCACCACTTTTTGCCTCTATGAAAGACGCTTCCAGCAAACCAGTTACCAAATCAGTCTTCAAACAACTCAAGGCAGCAGAAAGGATAAGATGGAAAGCAGAGAAATACTAGATTACATGCTGAGGTTGAGGCAGCAGCATCACACTGCCATGAAAAAGACCAAAATATAGTGGGATGCATAACAAGAGAGATCACCTGTAAGACATCAAGACTATTGCTCTCCTTGAGTCTCAGCTCATGGCTCCACTTCAGGTTTGAGCACCATGATCTGAGGAAAAACTGCCTCTGAGACTCCAGGAGGGTGTCAGAGAAGGTTATGGGACAGAATTGACAACAGACGGTGTGGCAAACACAGCTGAGACAGTTGCAAACCGGAGGGATCAGATGGTATTTACCCAAGAGGTGTAAAGGAACTGAAGTGAGAGTGTTGAACTGACTGCGCAGTCTGTAACCTGGAGCCTCAACTTAAACAGACGGTGACAGGCAGGCAGAACTGGCACGGCTGACTGGGATTATTGCACTGAACCCATGGCAGAGGCAGGAGCAGCATGTCGAAAAGGTACAAGAACCTCTGCAGGGTGAAGGTCTGCTTCGAAGGACTCAAGTTTTTCAACAAGGGTAATTGTTTGATTTAAGTTCACTGAATCTGCCAAAGTCAGAGGAGATTCAAGGCCAGGCTGGATGGAACTCTGAGCAACCTGGTCTAGTTGAAGACGTCCCTGCTTATTGCAGGGGGTTAGACCAGATGGCCTTTAAAGGTCCCTTCCAACCCAAACCATTCTATGATTCTTTAATAAAGCTGTGTTGTCTCTATGAAGTACTAAGCGGTGAAAAAAAAAATTATACAAAAAGAAAGGCAAACAGAAACATCCCGTTTCTTGTATTCCCTGTCCATTAGCTTTGATCATCCCTGTGTACTTGGGCGGGAGTTCTGTGTCACTGCGGTGTGACAAACCTGCAGTGGGAGCGCACAGCTGACGCTGCTAAAGAGAGCACATTTATAGAGTGCTGGCAGTCACACGAGCTGGGGAAAGAAAAGCTGACAAGCTGTTGGTGACATGGAATGGTAAAACGGGAAGGAGCTGGGAGATACCAGCCCTGAGATTACCCATTACATCACTGTCCCAGTTAAGAAGGGGCAGATGCTGATAGGTACCTTCTACCTTGCAGAAATCTTGTGAGTGTCCACCTGGATTTCTCCAAGGCCAAGTGTGGTTGATACCAAACTGAGTGGGGAAGTGGACACTTCAGAAGGCAGAACAATCCTACCCGGAAAGACTGGAAGAGGGGCTAACAAGAACCTTATGAAGAGAAGCTGAGGCTGCCCCATCCCTGGAAGTGCTCAAGGCCAGGCTGGATGGGGCTTGGAACAACCTGGTCTAGTGGAAAGTGACCCTGTCCACAGCAGGAGGGTTTGAATGAGGTGATCTTTACAAGGTTCTCTTACAACCCAGGCCATTCTATGATTCAAGTGTAAGGTCTTGGACACGGGAAAACAAAATCCAGGAAGGCAGCACAGGTCAGGATCTACCCAGCTGGGGAGCAGCTCTGTGGAAAGAGACCTGCAGGTCCCGGGGACAAGTTCAGTATGAGTGAGCTGTGTGCTGCTGCAGCAAAGAAAGCCAAAAGGGTGCTGAGCACAGCCACCAACATTCTAGCTGTAGACTCTCATTTTCAACATTTTTCCAAAGACAACAACCCCGACGTTTGTATCGCTGTCCCCACTGTCCAGAGAACTCTCTCTGCAATGCTGCACTGAAGGAGCAACAGCATGCTCAGCCCACACTGCAAGGAAACTGCAGAAGGGTGGCAGAGGGTCTGGCAGCCCCAGCAGCGAGGAGCAGAGATGGAAGCGCGAGATTGTGTTTCACTCTTATCAGGCAGGGCTGGCATGAGCAGCGCAGCTTCACTGCTTCAAGAGCCCCGGGCTTTGTTCACAATCACTCCCACTGGCTCATGCAGTGCTGGGAAAATGCCACTCCTCCCCTTCCCTCCCATGCTCCAGTTTTTATCCTCTGTAAGCAGAGAACATCTTTATAGTCTCCTTTTGCATGTGACAGCAATCTGTAGTTGAACAGTGTGTGGTCAGTACTGCAGGAGAGATATAATACGGGGAAAAAAAAAAACCTAGACTGATTTTCAACCTTTCATCACATTAACTTTCTAGGAGCTTCCAACGCTTCAACTGACGCCTTCTACACACAGATACAATGAATTCAGAACCAGCCATCAACTGTGAAACCCGCAATACTACTGCTTGATGTGTCACTCTGCCACTGCAAAACAAACAAACAAACAGCCTACGGTTCTCAGAGAACTGATAACACCACGGGAGTCCTGGCAGCTTCATCCAACAGCAGTGCCCAGCACGCTCTTGCCAGGGTGGAGCTGCTCCTGGAGGAGCTGGGCATCTCCAAAGCCATCCACTGACCCAAATCGCTGCAGCCACAGCCATGTGATTGCTGCTATCAGCCAGGAGGACAGAAATTACAATAATCTGGAACAAACAACTCCAAAAGCAATCTGTAAGCAAGCACTATCTGCTGAGTGCTTTGTCGAGAGGATCAAAATGGAGCCTTTTCACCCACAGCCCGCAGACCACAGGCAGTCCACGGAGCAGATTTGCAAGGAGGCATGAATAAGAGTAATTCTGAAGCAGTGGAGACATGCTGGCAAATAATTTGCCAGGAGAAATCAAAGGGAAAAGTCAGCGAGTCATCTTTTTGTTGTGGATTTTTTTTTCTTCTCATCCAGCTGGCTGTAAGAGGAGTCATTATTCCCTGCAACAGCAGAGGATCCGGCACAGCAGCCATGCACGCCTCTTGTCAGGCAGCTTGTTTGCACAGGGCTTGGAGCCCTCGGCAGAAAGGTGGCCCAGCAGAGCATGGCAGAGAGGCACTCGTTGAATATGGATGCCCACCTGCCTGTTGAATAGATATGAAAGTCTCCAGGGCTCCTTTGACTGGCCTATGTTCAAAGAGCTTCCCCGGAATAAAGTGACGAGTGCAGACGTTGCTCGTGTGGCCTGTGGTGGTGCTGGGGGACCTGGGAGTGGCATCACAGCCCCCTCTTCATGACACCCACACCTACATCCAGAAGGGATTGCAACAACTGAGTTCCCTAGCACAACACGAGTGCAGGCGTTTCACATCTCATCTGAGCCACACCTTGAGATCTTACTACCATTCCAGGAAAAAGCCAATATGATGCTTCCAAGCTTTCATGCTTCCAACTCCGTATTTCTTGGGTGTAGAATCACAGACTCATTCAGGTTGGAAAAGGCCTCTAAGATCCTCATATCCGGCTATTAACCCAGCAGCACCATGTTCACCACTCAACCATGTCCCAAACTGCCATATCCACACGTTTTTTGAACGCTTCTAGCGATGGTGGTTCCACTACTTCCCTGGGCAGCCTGGTCCAATGCCCCACCATTCTTACAGCAAAAAATTTTGTTTGTTGACATCTTGCTTGATCTCATGATCTCCCCACAAGCCTTCCTGCATTGTGGTGTGTTCCCCACTTTCCCCTCCATGGACCTTAGAGACATTAATTCTCTTCCCAGTGTCTTTTGCTTCAAACACCAGATCCCGCTCAACCATGTGGGGCCCTGGTTTTTGTGTGGAGCCGGCAAAAAGAACCCTCTCTCCATTGAAAATATACACTTGTTCCCTCAACACCCTTATTATTAATTGCTATAAAACTTAATTTTAGTCATCATTTGTTATGCATCCAAATTGGATGGGGAAAAAAATTCAAATTAACTGAAGTGAAAAGATTTCAGAAGATGGTACAGAAGGCTCCTGAAGGAACCAAAGAAAACTCTCTGGAGACTGGGAATGCAGTGCTAACCCAACCTGAAAGAAAGATCTTAAGACAAAGAAATCTTGCCAAATTGATCCTTTAATTATAACATTAGTCGTTTCTTTCAAAGGCTTAGTGTAAGAGCTGGGGGTGGGGGGCAGAAAAGACTTAAAGGGAGAAAAGACTTAACATCACCAGGATGAGTGGAAGCAATTAGGAGGATTTAAATTACTCTCTTGTTTGGTACAAGGCAGATGGATTTCATTTTTTCTTGCCATTGTGCTTGACTTCTTGCTCTGCGATCAGCATCCAGAGGTCTTCTCCTTGGCTGGCCCAAGAGCCCAGTCTTCCCAGGTCAGGCAGCATCCCCTTCCACTCTGCACCAAATCAGCTACTGCTGCAGACCAGAAATACCAGTGATTATAACAACTCTGCCATCCTGGAAAGGGGTTGGATGTATAAGACTAGATATGGGAATGGAGTCTCCCAGCCCTCCATAGAAGGAAGATGCTGCAATGAATGGAAGAGGGTGATTGTAAACCAAATTTTTTCTGCAGAGGCTGTGGAAAGGGAGGAGGGAAAGAGTCAAAACGCAGCCTGTTTGGTACTGGAAGCTCTGCATGAGTCCTCAGGAAGCTCTGCATGAGTCCTCAGTGCTACACCTCCAAGCACAGCTTATTTTTTATCTTCACTCTTTCATCTTCTGGCTCCCAGTGACAAGCTAGACACCAGCCATCTTCTTGCCAGGAAGAGGAGGCAGAGCCTCTGTGGGGACTAGGACAGGACCAGTCCTGGTGGCTGTGATCATTCTTGGGGTGGCACTACTGCCACTGGCACATGACACCAGCAGCAGGGACGAGGCAGCGCGGCTCTTGTTGAGGCTCTGCTGCTCTGGAGACAGAGGCCAAACACACATCTCCAAATTGTTTTACATGAGAAACAGCTGAGGGAAAAAAACCAAAACCCAACAATTGCACAAAAAAAGGTAGAGTAGATCTTTGCAAATCTCCAGCAAATGCAACTTCTCAGGCCACAAGACAGCCTCAGGTAGAAAACAATGTTTCAGCGGATGCTCCATCCTCGCTCACTCCCACTGACTCTCTTCTGCCAGTATTATCGCAGTAGCTTATGTAGTATAAAAGCTAAGCAGTCACATCTGCTTGAGCTCTGTACCTGCTCCCAAAGAGGAACAGGGCTCATTTTATTTTTTAAATCTTTTCCTGCTTTCAGTCTGAATTAATTGATCCATAATTGCACCCATAGAGGGGGAAAGTTAATAGACACAGTAATAAAACCCAAAGCCACAGCAGAACTGGCTTCCAAGCCCCTGCAGCTCCATCTCCTCTTAGTAGAGTCGCCTGTGACTCCAGTGCATGTGTGCCTGTTCGTATTTAGGGAGAAAAACTGAGGAGCCTTGCTAGGATGAAAATCATTTCTTTACCTCTCCCACATACTTTGTACTTAAGGAGCAGATGGATCCAGGCTGTTTACATCACAGAGGTCATGCCTCAGCTTAACAGTTGCGGAACTGACTGTTGGGAGAGATGCTCATCGCAACCAGAAGATTGCTAAATCTGGGCTCCAGCAAACTTCTGCTGCTGGCAAATGAAACATACAAATGTCCTCCTGCAGCCTCTTCACGTTCGGGACCCACCCTAGGTGTTCGGCTGTTTCCGCAAAGGGAGCCACTGCCAAGACCAGGCGAGGGCAGAGGCAGCTCGGCAGCAGCTCCTGAGTGTGAACTTTGAGGAGAATGCTGGAAATCCCAAGTGGATCTTGTTATCCACTGGTGCAGATGGTGCAGTTTTCAAGCAACGTGGAGCCAGGTTTCGGCAAGGAGGCTCCCAGGGCTTACTGCTGTGTCCCACATTAACACAATGGCCATGATTTCAGCTGAGCATGGCCTGTCTTCCCCCAGGGCAGTGATGTGACCACCAGTGAAATAATTCCTTCCCGTGGAGGTGTTTCCATGGAGCTCATTCCCAAAATTACCATCTCCTCTCAGTTCAGCACAGCTGAGGGACATGTGGGGGTATCCGACCAGGCCCTGCCTGTTCATCCAGCTCAGAGCTAGGCAATGGAAAAGTCACCCCTCCCATCCCCCAGCAGAGCCAAATACTCTCTTCCAGCCAAGAGGATTGCAGTTAGTACTAAAAACAAGAAGAGCTCAGCAAACAGAGCAAAAAACTAAACCCTTCTTGCTGCACTCAAGGACACATATTATTTGTGTGCTGAAGTACTTCCTCCTGCCTTAGGTCCCACCCCTCCACAGCAGCAGCTTTGGATAATTCACCCTGCCAAGGTGCTGCACCCACTGAGCCACAGAGGATGTGGACATATCCAGGCAGGACGATACACATGCTCGCCTTGTCATTGAGGGGCAGAACCCAACTGGCCACCTGTGCTCACCTCGCTCAGCCCTCCAGGGAGCTGAGCAGTCCTGCTTTTCCCTGGATATCTGGCACGCCACAAGAGCATCTCCACTGCCAATTAGGCCACCCACCCACTTGCATCCTTCCCCAGTACAAACTCTATTAGCAATAAACAAACAGTCGAAATGCCAGCCAGTGCCTGGGAAGAGTCCTAGACAACTGCATCCAATTCAGCAGGCCTGGAAACAGCTGCCTTGGACAGTCCTGGTGTAGGAAAGCTCCAAGATGGACTGGGGCACGGCCAGGCATTCCATCACCCCTCCTGTGGCCCTCTGGCCAAAGTCTGGGATCAATCTTGGCTGCTTTCAGCATCACCCCAGCACCAAAAGCCTTGGTGTCCACACAACACACTACACTAACACGATTCAAGATTGCAATAAGGGGCTTTCCCAGGTGGAGCACCCCAAGCTTCCTAATTTCATTCTCCAGCCTTTTGTAGGAAAGCTCCTGCTTGACACAGAGACCCAGATGGACTTTGGCCAAATGGCCAAGCTGGATGTGGCATAAGAAATACAAATTCCACCCAACACTGCTTGGACATCTTCATCTCCCATAAGAATTCCCTCTCTGCAAGGCAATGTGAAGCCCTTCCTGCGGCCTGCCCCAGAGCCCCTGGACTCAGTAGAACCCCAGAATGAACGCTGAGAAAATTCAGCCCACCAACAGCCCTCAAAGAAGCCCAACCTGTCAGTCTAGAAACTCCTGAAACCACCACCATCACACTTGAACTCTCAGGGACACTCAGGACAGGGACAGAGATGATCAGGGCATTCTCCACCATGACCCTTGCATTTAAGGGCTTTCCATTCGGCCAAACCAGGGCTGTGATGACTTTTGGGTTTTCCCATGATGGGTAATTAGCTGAAAAGTGACCTGCTTCAGTCAGAAGACAGGAGCCCACATCCCCCCCACTGCAGGAGAGGGCACGCTCTCCCTGTTCAGCAGCCCCTGCCAGCAGTTCAGGATGTGCTGGTGCAACTACAGTTCATTGTCATGGAGACAAGAAGAGTTTTTGTCTCCAAACCCAACTAAATGGCTTGGATTAAAACCGTCTTTCCCATGGGAGGTGCAGAATAGGGACAGTTGTATTGTCCCTCTTCCTTGGCTTGTCCACATGCACCCCAAGCACCCCTATCCTCACCAGTGGGCATCCCCCTCAGTGCTGGGCGCATCCTCCTGGTCACAGCACAGAGGTGCCCTGTAGCACTCCCCAAACCCATCACAACCCACATCCTCCACCAGAAACAGCCTGGGCTCAAACACATTTTCACAGACCCCCACATTGTGTTTCCCCTCTTGCAGGTCCCAAGCCTGACCATTTCACCCAGGTGAACAAAACCACCAGTTCTTCAAGGTGAAATAACAGTAATAAATATCTTCAAGACTGTCTGCTTCCCAGCTCCCCAGGGAGAGAAGGAACGAGCACAGCCAGGGAGCAATCCTTTGCTGTGGGCCAGGCAGGCATGGAGGGAATGGAGGGACACAGCAACACTGGGACCAACCTTGGATGTCAGAAATGTGTAACAGGCACAGCTTGGAGGCAATGACCACATCTCACTTACCCTGACAGCACTCCCAGGACAAGGTTGAGGACAAAGAAGGATCCAATGATGATGAGGGGGATGAAGTACAGCCAGTTCCAGGTGGCTCCTAAGGCATCATTGGTCTGGAGGGGAAAGAAAAAACCACATGTGATGTTACCTTCAACACCAGCAACAGGGCAGAGGGAGGGTGTGTTAAATTCAGTGCTCAAAGCTGACCACACCAGGCTCCTCAGGGGGACGTGGCCATGCCTGACAAGCCTTGATGTGCACTCTACACTCCACCAGAAAAGCCCTGATGCCCCACAGCACCCTGTACCAGCCATAATCTCCACAGTCTCCAGCCCTCATCAGGCAAGACTGCTCTCTGTCTCCTCCGACCATCTCTGCAGAGACTGTAAGACAGCTGCAAAGGCTCCTGATGAGCCCTGCTCAATACCTCCAGACATTAATTCACCAGGAGTTTTAATAAAACAGTGCCCCTCTGTCCCTCCCAGCCACCTCCCAGGCCCCATTTGTCCTCTAGTGTCAGGCACGGTGCACATGACGCCGGGCTGAAGGTGATGCAGCAGAACGTGACTGTCTGGGGGAGGTGGTATCAATCTTCTTGCAATGAAAGACTCTTTCTCTTTTCTCTCTCTTCCCCCCTCTCCCTGTGCTAATTAAGCCCTCATCTTCATCTGAGTCATTGGCACCACGTCTCCTGGTCGGCCAGTGCAGGAGCTGAGATGAGGCTCTGCAACAGGAAAAGCACAATTCCAAGAAGGAAAGAAAGCCACTGTTCTGGAGTCTTCCTCCAGTGAGAATTTCAGCTGGGTGTCCCCATCACCCTGACAAGGACCCCAAGGCAGGAAGGGTGACACCAGCACACCCCAACACAGGCATTGACCACAGCACTGGGACAGGGTGGGTGGGCAGAGACCTCAGTGACAAAGGAGCACCCGGCACACAACCACAGTAAGGGCTCTGAGGTTGGGAAAGCATCTGGAAGGACTCACTGCCCTCCTCCTTTGGCACTGGGGAAGCCACACAAATCTTCTCAAGATCCTGCCCTTTCAAGAGCCCCAGTTCATCTCCAGCCCCTTTCTTTGGGGCCATGGGAGAAGCAAGCACAGGAAGGAAGGAAGCAAGCACAGGAAGCAAGCACAGGAAGGAAGGAAGGAAGGAAGGAAGGAAGGAAGGAAGGAAGGAAGGAAGG
>VZRN01005359.1:283918-336941 GCA_013397935.1 Dasyornis broadbenti
GAAGGAAGGAAGGAAGGAAGGAAGGAAGGAAGGAAGGAAGGAAGGATGCAAATCCTGGACAGCTGATGTTCACCACAGCCCTCCAGAGACACCCAGGCCACTGTGCTCTGCTCTGGCAGCATCATCTCCCATGGCATCAGTCTTCAAAGCATTGCACAATCCTCAGCCCAAGCTTGGCTGGGCTTCAGCTCCCTGCCAAGATGCCACTGGGTACCTGTCACCCATGTCAGGATCGCTCACCTTTGAAACTCCCTCCTGCCCAAAAAAATACAGGCTTTCCCTGAGGTCCTTGTCACAGGGAATGCAAAACAGATGAGCTCCTTTCATACAGGAGAACAAGACAAGATCTGGGCCATCACCACCCCTCCTTTAGCCATGTCAGCAGGACAGGGAGGGCAAGATGCGCATGAGATGCTGCAGCAGAGGGCAGTTTCGCCAGGGTTATCAGTGCCCAGACCACCTCTTCCCTCTCCATTTTGCAGGCACAGCAAAGCTGGCGGCACTGGGGACCTGCAGCTGGGAACACTGAGGCAAGGGCTTGTCAGGACTCCCATGGGATGGGCTGACTGTGATCCCAACCTCAATGCGCATTTTAGTACTCAGCTCCCATGGAGGTGAAGGCAAAAAGGATTAGAGAGATTTTTAAGGGGATTTGGGAGGTCACATGACCATCACCACTTGCACACAGCAGCTGCAGGAGGGTCAGCTGTGGGGCAGAGGAGGGGATGGGGAGCTGTGGCCATGGACTCACATACTCAAGGACACATGACTGGCCACAGTGAGCTCAGGGAGGGTCCCAGCCACCCAGGCTGATGCCAGCAGCCCCAGGAACAGCACTGCCACTGGCAGCCACATGAGTCCTCCTGGCTGGTGCCTGCTTTGCTGGGATCCCCCACCCCCAACACAAAATTTCCCAGGGGACATCCCAATGCTCCCTACAAACCCAGGAACTGGTGATGCCCAGTCAGGATGCGGTGGCTCCAGACCATCATCTGGTATCTGCTCATCCACTGGGACTGCCAAGAACTCACTGTCCCCACTGGAAGCCTACTCAAGCAGATGCTCCAATAGCTGCTGTAATTTCCAGCCTAAATTTATTTGTGGTCATTTTCTGTACCACTCCATTCTTTTGCCAGCACTGGCCTTTGGCTGAAATAGCTCTTTTCTTTCTTCTTTCCCATCCTGATCTGTTTCTAGACAGCAATCACAGCCATCTCCTGCCTCTGCTTTGCTGGCCAAAGTGAGGTTCTTCCAGTTCTCTCTTGCCCAACTGGCTCTCCTGCCCTATTTTATCCAGTAGCCCCTTCCCTGCTCCAGTCCAGGCTCAGTCCATCATCCCTGGACACAGGAGACCTGAGTGAGCAATCTGATGGGTCACAATCCATCCCTGCATGATGCTACAGAGCCTTTGCAATCCTCCCTCCACCTTCACAACACCCCTGCCCTGCAGTTACCTTACAGTCACCCTGATGTCACCTGCTCCTCCTCTCTTCCTCCATACCGTGACTTCTCAGTCAGCAAGACCTGAGCTCCAAGGAGAGATGTTTGCTGCTCCTCAACAAGTGCTTGGCTTTCTATTTCTCACTGCATCCCACACCTCTTCCTCCAGCCCTCAAATGCCTCCCAGCCCGGGATGGCAGCCTCTGTCCCTCCAGCTCTGGGAAGCCAGTGGATGCTGGAAGCAGGAAAGCCCATGACTCATCCCCACGGACTCTGATATTCCCTGTGTCCCCCCAGCACCATCCCAGCACTGCTCACTTCCCTGCCAGCCTCACAGAGCTCCTTATCCCCTTCCCCTCTTCCCTTCTCCATTACCACTTTCCCATAGCAAACCCTTTACTACAAGGAGCAGCTCCACATCATTTTTAGGCCTCGGATGCCAGGTTAGCCTGGCGTGACCTACCTTTGGCAAACCCATGATTCATTTTCCTCTCTTGCCTCCCAAATCTGTTCCAAAATGGTATGCGATCGAGGTCAGCCTCACAGTCCTATTCCTGCCTGCCTTACTTTTCCTCCCCTCCTCCCCCCGCTTTTAAATATAGGCATCGCATTCGCTATTCTCCAGTCAGATGGTGCCTCCCCCAACTCGATGGAGCTGTTAAAAATACTTGCTACCAGACCTGCCATTTCATGTGCCAGCTCCCTCCAGGCATGGCGGGGGGGAAGCCACCCCAAGAACCTGGGCTGGTGGGTGCGGTGGTCTCAGCGTTGGGCTTCCATGTTGACCACGTCCTCATTCCCGGTATCCAGCCTTTTGTTGCTTTGTGTTGATCAAAAGCTGAAAATATCCATCCATGCCCAAATCTCTTCAGATGTCATTTCACTGGGCCTTGCTTCTATCTGCAGAGGTGGGGAACCGCTCACTGGTCCTCCATGTGGTCTGTGTCAACATGACTTTTGGTGGCCCTCATAGCACTTCCCGACTTTTTTGGCACCAAGATGTAGTTGTCTTGACTGAGCAGCCTCTTTTCCCATTCCTTTGGGGCATCATTTCTTCTTGATGCCTATTCTGTAGGCAGTAGTTCATCACCTTGGTCCACCATGCCTTCCCACAGGGTTTTTTTGCCCTTTGCTGAAGGGACCATGAGGTCGTTGTTTGAAGAATTCAGGGTAGACACAGGGATTTTAATCCCTAAATTACACCGACACTAACTCCTTTAATGAAGAAATTCCTGGTTCCTGCTCTTGCTCCCTGTGCAGCTGACCAGGCCCCATCACTCACCCAAGACCTTCATGAAGGGCTTTTTCATATTCTTTTGGGAAACAGAGAAGATGCTTGATGCCTGATCTTTGCAGCTTCTTCCCTCCCTTTAAGAGACCTCCTTCTCATTATACACCCCACCAGCCTCAATCACTACCCCCCAAACTCTTCTGCGGCCAGCAGACCAAGAACCACCATACTCTTATTTCGGCACAACCCATCCTGCTGCCAGGAAAGCCCTCTGAGCCTATAAATGACACCACCAGGGCGTGGGAGCAGAACCCTCCTGAGGGAACAGAGCCCTCACCCAGAGAAAGAGCCCCCAACAGCTCCTGCTTCTCAACCCTCAAGCACAGGGTTATTCTTTAGGCAGCTCTTGTGGTGTTTGTTTGGTTTTTTAGTCGGTTTTTTTTCCAAAGGGCAGAAAAAGGCGCAGGAAGCTGCAAAAGCAGGTCTCACTCGGGGGGCCAGAAATCTGAAGAAATCTAAATATATCCTCAAGTTGAATGCACAGCACAAGCGTGCAGCCCACACATCCCCTCCCTCAGGCTGTGGCGCATGGGAACCTTCAGGATTTCTTTGCTATAGGGGAAGGGAGGAGGAAAAACCTCAATAAACTCCTCAAACTCAGTCTATCCCAGCTAAAAATATACAGAGAGCATGCTCTGTCTGTGCAGGGAGCCTTAATGGCCACTCATTGCTCACCAGCTTGAGGAGAGGAACAGGAGACCGGTGGGCATCCAAATCATTTGGGGAGCAGCAGAATATGGGGAGCCACTGGATTTCATTCACACAGAGATTCCTAGAATGGGTTGGGTTGGAACAGACATTAAAGCTCATCTGGTTCCAACCCCCTGCCATGGGCAGGGACACCTTCCACCAGACCAGGTTGCTCCAAGTCCCATCCAGCCTGGCCTTGAACTCTTCCAGCAGTGGGGCAGCCACAGCTCCTCTGGGCAACCTGTGCCAGGGCCTCACCACCCTCACAGGGAAGAATTTCTTCCTAGTATCTAACCTAAATCTGTTCTTTTTCAGTTTAAAGCCATTCCCCCTTTTCCTGTCAAGACCCACCCTCATGGATTCTCCAGGGTCTTGTTCATTACTGCATGGACTAGCTGTGGAGTGCTCAGGGGATACAGGGTTTGGGGATGATGGGGAAAACTAGGATCTCAAGGGACTTTGCCTTGGGAGCTGTGCCTGCCTTTCTTAGCACTTCTCAGGTGCTTGCAGAGCAGGACAGTGGGTGCAAAACCACCACCGCTTTCATGATTTGTGCTCCAGATCCTTGGCTCGGCAACTCCTGATGGTATTTGCCTGGTGGTGACACCCATCGCGCCCCTGCCATGGCTGTTGGTGTCCCCCCAGTATCATCTTTGCACGCCCAAGCAGCTCCTACCTGCAAACCCCAGCTGCATCCAGCTGAGAAACACACACAGGTCAGCAGTCACAGCCCCAGCAAAAAGGGGAGAAAATTAATTATGAAAATATCTTACAGCAGATTCCGTGGCCTAAGCAGTTCCCTCCAGACCCTGACACCCACTGCTGCTCTCCCCAGTGCAGTAACAGATCTCCTTGTTCCCTTTAATAGCAGTAATTGAATCTCCTGCATGCAGGGCCATGCTTCACTCCCTGCCTGGGATCCATCAGCGACCCCAGCACTGGACAAGATCTGAATGGAAATGCTTTGCTTTTCCAAATCAGGTTAATGAGGAAATTGGTACATTTCCTCTGCAAGGCCAGGACTGGCCTGGGGTGGGATATATCCTGCCATGGCCAAGTGTCAGGGTCTCCAGTCAGGGTGTGCACCTCCTGCCCCATTCACCTCCTCCAGTGCTGCCCCTTCCCTGGCCCAGGGATGCTCTGGGGTGCCAGCGGCAGGCAGGAATCCTGCCAGCGGGGGACACAAAGCTCAGCACAGCCCAAGGCATGCTTGTGTCTGTGTGTGTGCAGGGAAGGAGTTGGGAAACAGGAAAAGGACACAATACGTTTCTCTGTTTCCTAAGTGGAATGCAAAAATGCGTTGCTAGAAGCAGTACCAAAAATCAAGTGGTTTAGAAATATTTGAAATAGGCATTGGGACCAATTTTGGTTCTGTTCTCCTCCAACCCACCAAGAAATTGCACACAGATGCCCCACAAACCCATTGCATTGATCCACAAACCCAGTCCCCCTGTGTGCTTCATCCTCTGCCCCTCCCCACAGCCATCCCTCACTGTGATCCCTCCACTTTTGCTGCCAAACCTCTACCTTCCCCCTGCCCATACCCCTCCTGTGCCTTGCCCAGCACCCCCATAACCACCCTGCAGGCAGGATGAACTTTTCCGGATAGAGCATTTGCAAAGCTTCACAGCTCTTCCCAGTGCAGATCCATGTGCCAGTCCCTCTTCCTCTCCAGCTGGACCCAGACTCTGGATGCTACAGCAGGGTGTGGCTTCCACGGGATCAGCTTTGGGGCTGTTTTCTAATGGGGTTTGGTTATTTCCAGCCTGGATCCCTGCTTTGTTTTGAGCATGCTGCAAGCCCAGAGAGGCAGCTCAGGCCCTGTGATATGTTGTTCCTAAATATGATTTTCATCTTTGTATGGCGTTACTGGATGCAGGAACATCCCCAGCTCCAGCTGTGCTGCTCTGGGGCAACAGACCCCTGCACAACCTCACTCATGGACCCCAAATAGCCCCATAACCCAACCCTGGTGCAAGAGGCATGGAGCAGCTTTCCAACACCTCACCAGCACAATTTTCAGCACCAAACCCGCTAATGGCATTACAAGTCCTGGGCTTAACAAAGGTGAACAAGGCAGCACTGAGACACCCTGCCACCTCCTGCCCTTGAGCCTGGAGCTATTGGGTAGTGCCAGAGCATCCATGCTGGAACACTGGAACCTCCACCAACCCCCTCCCAGCTCCTCCAGTGCTTCCAGCAGACCGTCTTGGAGTGAGACTTTCCCGCGCGGGCAGGGAGGAGGGTGTGGGCAGGGAGCTTTTGATGGAATATGCCTGAAAGCTGGGATTCAGCAGACACAGTTTGTTTCTTGCTGTGTCATTTCATCATATACACACACACACACACAGAGGGAAAAAGGGAAAGGGAAAAAAAAAAGGCAGGAACATTTGGCAAGCTGGCGAGGGTCTGGCTTTGCTGAGCGCAGAGAAAGAGCCGCTTTTCCAAAAGGAGGAGAGGGGAGAGCAGGCTGGTTGCCACACACGTGCCTGCCAGGGCCGGGCTCCAGCACCCACGGCTGGCAGCATGGGCATCAGCTGGAGCCATTTGGGGAAAAACAATTTATTTTTGAGTTTGGAAGGGTTTGAACCTTCGAGGTGGAATCTGAAGTCTCCTCTCTGAATTTGCTTTAACTTAACAATGTTTAAAACACGCAGCATTTTGGAGGAAGGAGGAGGAAAGAGCTCTGTCCTGTGGTGTCACAGGTGCTGGGGATTTTTGGCAGTCCCCATTCCCCCAGCCCATGCCGCTTTGCCCGCGTGGCCAGGAGCCGCCAGGAATAGCTGCAGAGGCATTACGGGCTGTGCTCGCTGCCGAGCCGCTCGGAGCTCTGGGTGCTGATTAAATTTTCATACCTCCCCGACAGGATATTTTGTGTGCGTTGTGTTTTAATTTAAAACACATAAGAAGGGGCTCCTGTTCCCTTTGCAAGCGTTCCGGCTGGAGAGCCTGGCGCCGTCCCAGAGCACAGAGGGCTAAAAAGCCAGGTGGTTTCCCTCTTTTGCCACCCCTCCCACTACCCCCGCTCTCCAGCCTCTCTTCCTCCTCCTCCTTCTCCCTCTCCCAGCACCGCTCCTTGCTGGGAGCAGCCGTTATCACATTCCTGGCTTCCTGCTGTACTGAGCTCTTCCAGTGCTCTGCCCATCACTGTGGTGTCAGGGGATCTTTGCACCATGAGCCTCACTGCTGAATTCCCACAACCCTTGGCACAAGGCTGGCACTGCTGCAGCTCTTGCCCTGGGACCAGGGACCCCAGGAGACAGACACCAATGTCCAGAGGAGCTGCATAAGCTCCTGGAAGCACTGGAGCTTAGGAAGGTTTCCCAACTCATCTCAGGTCTGAGCAACAAACCACGCCCCCACCCAAAAAAAACCAAAACAAAACAACAACAAAAAAACAACAACAACAACAACAACAACAAAAAAACAAAAACAAAAACAAAAACAACAAAAAACCCTCTCTGGCCAAGCCACTAACTTTGCTGCCTCCATGGGAAAGCCAGGCACTGTCATCACTCTCTGAAAGGATGTGGAGGAATCCACCCAGAGCTTCACGATGCTCAGGTCTCACTCACACTGTTCACACAAAGGTGCTTCAGGGAGGGCAGCTGAGTGCTGAGCATCCCAAGGGACAACTGTGAAACCACAGGAATTGATGCCAGCATGCAATGAGTGATTTTGTACACACACTCATGGAAAAACAACTGTTTTGCAACAGATTTCTCCTCTGACTACCTCCACAATTGGCTGGGGCAAATGGGGTGGGGCAGGAAGCAGGACAGCCAAGCCTTGCTCACATCTCCATGTCCTCCAGCATGACCAGGGATATAACACACTTCCCTTTCCCAGTGTCCCAAATCAGGGCTGCCTGAAACAGTCCCTGTTTCAAGAAGGATAGATGTGTCACCACATTTCAAAGCCAGGCTCCAGCATAAGATCCTCATTCAGTACTTTAAGGGGGCTTGTAAAGAGGATGAGGACAAACTTTACAGCAGGGCCTGTTGTCACAGGACAAGGGGTAGCAGTTTTAATCTGAAAGAGGGTTGATTTAAATTAGATATAAGAAAGAATTTTTTAACAAGGACGGCACAGTCACAGTTTGCCCCAGAGAGGTGGTAGAAGTGCTCAAGGCCAGGTTGAACGGGGCTTGGAGCAACCTGGACTAGTGGAAGGTGCCCCTACCCATGGCAGAGGGGTTGGAATGAGATGATCTCTAAAAGGCCCCTTCCAATCAAAACATTCTGTGATCCTATGATCTCAGGTTTGGTGCTTCACAGATAAAACCAGTCCAAGCCAACTTGTGCAAACCCAGCCCTGCCCCCAGCAGCATGAAACGACTTCTGCACGGGTGAGATTCATCAAGATCCTGCTGCACCCCGTATGTAGAGAAGATCCCAAACACTGAGGAGATGTCTTCCCCTCCTGGCCCCAGCACCTCCAGCATGCTGGAAGCACGTGGGGGTTGAGTCACACATGCTGCAAACCCCCGCCCTTGCAGCAGCTCCTGTTTTCCAGTCACTCCTGCCACATCCCTGCACACACAGCTCACACTTAGCACCCAACCCATGCCCCTGCAGCCTCCTGGCTCCCTGCTGCAGCTGCTCAGCTCTGCATGGGGCTGCAAGACCCAGAGCCCACCTCCCCCAGGGCCATGGACACAGCTCTGCCAACCACCACTGCATTTTGGAAGGTGTTCTGGAAGTCACCAAGGGCTTGATGTTCTTTCCCTCAGCAAATGCTCTTCTTCTGCTGCAAAAGCACCCAGGAGGCTCTCAGCACTCAGCTCTGGCATTTTCTAAGGCTCTCTGTACTGCTTTGCCCTCCTGATTCCCTATGGTTCCAATCCTACAAGAGGATGAGGAGTTCAACCTGACAGCCAGATCCATGCAGGGAAACATGAGGAAGGCTCAGACCCTGAAAGCAAAACTAGCAAGAATCATAATATCCTTTAGGTTCGGAAAGCTAAGATCATCAAATCTAACCAAGAACTCAGCACTGCCAAGGCCACTACTCAACCATGTCCCCAAGTGCCACACCTGCACATCTTTCAAATCCCTCCAGGACTGCTGACTCCACCACTTTCCTGGGCAGCCTGTGCCAAGGCTTGACAACCCTTTTGGAGAAGGAGTTTTTCCTAATATTCAATCTGGACCTCTTCTGGTGCAACTTGAGGCCGATTATCACTCTGTTCCTTGGAAAAAGAGACCAATCTCCACCTGGTCACAACCTCCTGTCAGGGAGTTGTAAAGAGTGAGAAGGTCCCCCCTGAGCATCCTTTTCTCCAGGCTCAGCTCTCCCAGCTCCCTCAGCTGCTCCTCCTCAGAGTTCTGCTTCAGTCCTGCTCCAGGAGGAGCAGGCAGCCCTGGCTGCCCTGCCTCCATCTCTCTACAGAGCCCACCTGCCCCCAGCACATCCTTGCCGTAAGTGTTTTTGTTCCCATCTCAGCTCCTGGCAGTGTGGGGGGAAGAGGAGAGTGTCAGATCCCAGCAAGCCAGGCTCCTCTTTGCTACCTGCAAATGCAGCAGCTGAGCGATTCCAAACTGGAGCAGAAATAAACAATTGCAGTGAATAAATACAGCCTCCCGAGTTGGCGTTCTGGAGGAAATATCGATTTCAAACTCCTCGCCTGCTTGCTTCCTGGGATCATGGGAGCCAGGCTGAGCATCCGAAGCCACCAGTGTCACCGAGTGCCTGTGCCATGCCTGGGCACCCCCTCACCAGCCCTGCCATCACCCAAATTCCAGCATCACTGATTAACGACAAAATGCATCCCAGCCCCTGCCCCATGCCAGCATGGCTGCAGAGGCAGAGAAGTAGGACAGTGAGTCTCTTTGCCAGCACTGTACTTCTCTCTGGTCCCTACAGAAACCAGGTTTGGTCTGGAGCCAGCCCAGGGAAGGGGTGTCTGCTCCAGGATAAGAAAAGCAAAATACTCTTTAGCCCCTGTTTCAGACCACAGAGGCAGTCTCAAAGGCAAATTCACCTCCAAAAGAAATCAAAGTCCCCCAGGCTCCCAGGGATGGGTGTTGGAAAAGCCGTAACATCCCATAATTCTTTTATTTTAACCCATATTATTATTTCTACTTCAAGAAGGCAAAGCTGATATGAAGAAAGCAAAAAGCAAGCACATAAATGAAATAACCCATGCAGAAATTAGCTTGTTGTAATGCTGCCTGCAAATTCCAGGATCCACACTCCCAGACCTGGTGGGAAAACAGACTTTAAAATCATGATACAGTCACACAAGGGAATTCTATAGTAGGCAATTTCTTTGAGAGATTGCTAAAGTAGTTTTCCTGCCATCTCCCTCTCCCCTGCAGCGTTAATCCACAAGGACGCAGACTCCCATCACTTTATCCCAGTGGGAAAGCGGAATCCCCCACCAGGTCCCCCAAACCTGGGGCATGGGCTGGGCAAGGTCCATGCTGGCTAGCAGCAGGAGCCTGCTCTGGCTTGCTGCTCCAAGTGATGAAGGTGATGGCAGAGCAACCCTGTGATTTTCCAGTCCTCCTCCTGCATCCCCCAGGGACCACATCTCTCATTTTTTTATTAAAAAAAAGGCAGAAATCCATTTTTCTTTCTCCAAGTAGCAAAAGGACCAAGCACCCACAACCTCTGCACCCTGAGGCCCTCCAAGAGATAGTCTGTGTCCCTGGAAAGGATGGGAGGTGCGGCCCTGCAGTATGGGGAACATCAGCTCTTGCCACCCTCCAAGGTGAATCAGCAGCATTTAATGATACTAAGACCCCAAATTCTCATTCAATTAAAAGCCAAGGAAGGGCCCTGCTCCTTTCCATTACTGGTCAGTAACAGCTGATTCTTTGCAGAGGAGCAGGGACGGGAAGCACCTTATTTATGATCCTGGCCATCAGGAACATCGTGACAGAGCATGACAGTGAGAGCAGTGACAAAGCACGTCTGCCCGGCTTTGATGATGGTGCTGGGGAGATGATTTGGATACCGGGGCTGTGGCCCCCACAGGGGCCCCACAGAGCTCCCAGTTTAGCAGCTATGGTGGTAAATAGGGGATCTTGTAGGGTAGGCACAATTTTCAGTGTTCCCAGCAGCACCTCCCATCCAGAAGGACATAGGTGATGAATCAGCAAATCCCAGACATGGAAGGGATCAGCTCCAGTCTTCCCAGCAAGGACACCCCAAGCAGCCGGAGACCAGACTTACTCAAACAAACACCTGAGGTCGATCAGACCATAAATTGCCCATCTGTTCCCCCTCCCCTCACACCCCACCAGCAGGGCTCCAGCATGAGGAGTGCTGCTGCTAATTGCTGCAGGCGCCAAAGGCTGGGAAGGGGGAGCACCGATGGAAACAGGCTTTGCAGGGAGACAGTCATTAACACAAGAACAAGGCTCAGGGCAGGTGGCTAGCATCAGCCACAGGCATGCATGGGCTGTGTACAACAGTGGGAGGGGGCAGCAGCTTCCCAGGGCACTGGAAAATCACCTTCCCTGATATCCTCAATTATACCTGGGCAATAGGCGCTGTGGTTAAGTCCCTAAACCCACTGACACACCAGAAGCAGACAAGAAATCGACTTTTTTTGGTCTGAACACTCAGCTGGTTCAATCCTGCCCAATTCCTCCAATGAAGCAGCAAGATCCTGACACTGCCATCTCCTTTAGGAAGAGGAGAAGCAAATCCTCATGGAAAGGTCAAGCCTTTGCAGTGAACTCTCCTCTTTCTCCTCCAGTCTAGGTTTCACAATCCATCTGTCCACACGCCATCCTGCACCCCCAAGGGACCTTGTGAGAGACTGAGCAAGAAAGGGGGGCCCCAATGCAGACAGCCTGATGTTGGCCTCAGATTTAAAAACAGCCTTTGCCCTGATGACAGAGTCCCTCCTAAAGCAGTTTCCCCACCACATGCCATCCAATTTGCCTCCCGCAGAGCAATGCCACTCTGCAAATCTCCGGGCGTTATGGGAACCAGGGTATAAAAACATTCCCGCTGCAATGACGCCAAAATTGATGCTGAAATTAGGCTGGGAACAGAACAGGCACGGTTGCTTCTAGCCCACAAACTCAAACATGCTTATACGGCCAGTCGCCCACGGCGATATTGCACTCTGGAATCGCCTGGAGCTTTTTTTCTTGCTTTCAGCTTTGCCCCCATGTTGCTCTCTGGGCACTCCAAGGGCTTGGGCATCAACAGCTTCCAGAGGCTGCAAACCACAGGAACTCAGCCCAGCCACTCCCTGCTCCATCAAGCACAAAGATCCCAGCCCCTATCGGACACTGAAATGCTGCCCCTACCCCAGGGAAGGGATCTGAGCCCAACTCTTGGGCTTTTCCAGGCCACCAGACATCCTCTGCCTGGTCTGCAATGCCACTCTCACAGTGCTGCCCTGGAGAGCACAGGAGGAGCAGGGAAGGAAGGATGCCTCCCCAGGGACAGCCCTCAATCAGGAGGATCACTGCAGGACATGCCCACGAGGTTTTGCTCTCTGCAACAAGCTACGTGATCCAGTCAGAGATGGAGACCAAGCCCTTAGAGCTCCCTTTATCTGGTGTCATGGAACACACCCCTCTTTCCCCCATCTTCTGCCTAAATGGGAAGGACCAAACCCATTCCCATCACAAACGAAACTCTGGATCTTCGGAGTTTCCAGCACACAGCTGTCTACAGCTCCCCACACCCACGCCCAGCTGGCCAGAGAGCCCCCAGAGAAGCACTACTCACATTGTACAGGACTGTGGTCCACCCTTCCATGGTGATGCACTGGAAGACGGTCAGCACAGCAAAGAGGATGTTGTCAAACTGTGTGATCCCATCATTGGGACCAATCCACTCCCGGCACTCGTAGCCCGGGGGACAACCCTGAACCCCACATGGATGGGGAGGGTCCAGCTCCTCTAGTTCACCTGCGAGCACACAGCAGAGAGCCAAAGGAGGCAGAGGTAAGGGACAGCTCATCCCAGCTTTTCTCCACTGGTGGAATGAGAAGAGGGTGCAGAGCCCTTGCCCCACCTGAATTGTTTGTGTAGCAGGCTCGGTGCAGCTTCCCACTGTAGAACTCCAGGCCGATGATTGCAAACATGAGGATAGCAAAAAAGAGCAGCAGGCCGATCTGGAGGAGAGGCACCATGGCCTTCATGATGGATTTCAAGACAATCTGCAAGCCTGGGAGAGGAAAGAAAGGGCACAGCTCAGAACAGCAATGCAAACCTCCTACCAGGGGCACATCTGTCCCACCTCTGGGAACAGGTAAACAGGGAGCAGAGAGGATGGACAGTCAGAGAGATGCAGGAGGCCCACACAGCCTGGAGGATCCCTTTGAGCAGGAAGATCCTGGAGGAAAGCACCATCCCAGGGGAGGGGAAGCCAAGATGCAAAGCAAGGCTCCAGGAGAGGTTGTTTCTGGAGATGGTCCCCTCTCTATTGTCCTGCCTGTCCTTGCCCCACCTGGACTTGGTGGGACACAGTTTGTGCAGCTCTGTACCCCTTGTTGCCCCCAAGACACAGATCCAGCACTGCTGGTGCCCAGGGCAGGAGGGACATGGGGACCGGTGCCAGCAGCAGCCTTGTTTCTTTATTTATCCTCATGCCAAGAGATGAAATCTTGAAAAAAAAAAAAAANAATCTCCCCTGAATAAACCCCAGTCCTGAAGGGATCCACCCACTGCCTTCTGGCCAGAGAAGAGGAGCTGCCAGAGGGCTCTGCCAAGCTCAGAGCAGGCTGGGCAGGGGGCAATGCCACCCGGGGACACCAAGTGCTGCCACCTTTGAGTTCCCACTTAATGGAAAGGTGGGATAAGGTGGCACAAGGACCCCTCTCACTCCAAGGACATCAGGGATGGATGCAGACACCCTGACAGGAAGACCAGGAGCAATCGACTTACTGGGAATGCCTGAGACGAGCTTCAGAGGCCTGAGCACACGCACGGCCCGCAGCGTCCGCAGGTCCACGTGGGTGTTGAAGTGTGTCCCAGCTGTGGCGAGGATGCTGCAGGCACACAGGGACAGAGCAGAGTTATCCTGGGGAAAGCCATCAGCCACCTCAGGCCCATGTTCTTATGCCAGGCTGGGGGAAGCCATGAGGAAAACAGTGTCCCTGGGCAGGTGCAGAGATTCAACACCTCCCAAAGGCCACATGCCAGCTAGTCCTGTTGGATACTGGCACCCAAGTTTGTGGAGCACTATAAGACAAAGCCACCCAGGGCCCCCCCAGCCTCAGCAGCCCCCCATCAGTGCCCCCCACATGGCAGGATGGCTGGGGACAGCCACACACCATCTATGGATCCCACCTGGGATCTCAACACCGCGCTCACCCTGGCTGCACAGGACCAACCTCCCTTCCAGGAAGGCGGCATTTGGATCAGAAGCAGTGCCCCAGAGATGTGAGTCACCCCACTCCATGCTCCTGTGGCAGCATGTCCAGCCATCAGCTGCCCTGGCTTTTTCCATACATGGAGCTTCCTCAGAGTCCCACCTCTGGGATTGCTGAGAAGGAGCCGAGAACCTCGCTCATGTTCCAAAATCTATAGTAATGAAAGTTTGATGACCTTGGAAGGCAACCAGCAGGCACAGGAAGGACTCCAGAGGTTTTCTTTTAAAACACAAAGATTTTTTTCAAGCCCATCTCTGGAAAACAAACTGGGGCAGAAGAGAGCTGGTGCACACCAAGTCCAGCAGTGGAAACACTTGGGCCTCCTGCACCTGCTCTGGGGACAGGGATGTTGTGCCTCAGGGATGCTGGCAGAACCCTTTCCCATCCAGGCTTGGTCCCCAGGTGCTGGGTGAGGAGCAGGGAAGCTGCAGTAGAGCAGCAGGGGGTGGGAGAGGAGGAGATGGGGAGGAGAACAGGACAGAGAGAGGCAGCAACCTCAGGGTTGTTTGCAGCAATCCAAAAACCGAGGGAAATTGGGTCATTGTTCCACTAATTCATCTAATTACAGACCAGAGCAGCTCTCTGGCGCGCTGAGCAATTAGCACTCTTTCTCTCACCCTCTCCCTGAGGTACAGCAGGTACCAACCTGTCCCTCCAGAAAGGCAGCTGGGTTTCCTAGGATACCCTGGGAGCAGAAACGCTCTCACATCTGCAAACCAGGTTATTTCAGCTCCTTTTCCCAGTCTCCTCTTCCTCCTTGCCCCAGTGCAAGGGGTCAAAGCCTGGCCCCAGCTGGGACTCATTGCCCACCACTCCCTGTGTATCACACTGCTTATCCCTGATATTTACAGGGATATTTAACCCTTGCTGGTACTTTCCCTTTCCCCCAAGCCCTTTCCACACAGTCTCCGTGCCCCAGCCTGTGCCCAGCCCCTACTGCCCACAGGGCTGACAGGAGAGCAGTAAAGGGACTTAATTAAGTCAGGAGCACCCAGAGGCTGGGGAGAGCTGCGCTGTTAAATTGGTTGTAAGATCAAAATCAATAAGTATGATAAAGCACAACCACTTGGCAGCACGAGTGAGGGAGAAGAGCCCCGCCGCTTCCAGCCCTGCCACATAGCCTGCTAGAGAGAGCAAGGTACCCCAGCGTTCTCCAAAATGCCAGTGTAGGGGACACGCTGTACCAACGTCATGCTGGAAACCTCAGGACCCTCCTTCAGCTTTTGCTCCTCATGTCCCAGCCCCTGGAGTGCCACCAGCCTCCCAAAGGGGCAAGTGCAGCCCCAGTGTTGACTCCAGCCAGTACTGAGCACCTCCAGGAGGCTGTGGATGCTCCTGGGCAGGATGCAGGCTGCAGCCCTTCTTCCGAGTTTTTGCCAGTGCCAGCCCAGCCGGAAGGCTCCCGGCAGCAGAGCAAGATTGGGATGGGCAGCTCTCTCCATCGTGTCCGTGAGCCCTGGCCCTACACGGACACGATGGAGGTGGAGCCGCAGCCTCTCGAAGCCTCAGCAGCCCTCCAGGCCCCGGGGCAGGAGCAGCACCCGGGAGCGCACCGGCTGCAAAGTCCTCGACTAACCCAGATTTGTTTGAAGGGCTCCGGAGCCGCCGCGCTGAGCCTCCAGGCAAGGTTCGGGCGATTTCAGGGCACTCCTTCCCAGCGCTCTAAATTAGCTGCTAAGAATGGGACTCCTCTGTGGCAAGGTGACATGCTCCTTGTCCTCGCTGGGGGACAGGGGACATCACGAGCTCTTTGGGGAAGAGATCTGGACAGATCACCAGACCGAGGCGCTTGCACTCAGACCTGTCACCTGACCGATGACAAAAAGCTGACCCAGTGCTGTGACACAAGTGCCTGCACATCCTTCTGCAAACACAGCCGGGGCTCCCGGTGAGGGCAGATCCACTGGGGCCACACACTGCTGGAGCTGCTCCCAGGAAACCCATCCAGCCCAGAGCCTCTGGGCAGGGCCTGAGCAGTCCCGGACCATCCGTGGACCTAATAAAGTGGCTGGAAAAAGCTAACCAAGTTTCCAGGCACACTAGCCTGGTTGCTTTTCTGTGGCTAGTAGTTATAGCCATCCCCTCTCCTGGATAACCAGCCTTCACTGGTAGACACAGACACCACTGTCACATTACTGCTAATTATAAATCCAATGCTCAAAACACACCTTGCTGCTTCAGACTTCAGCATCTCATCTGTCAATTGCTTATTAACCCTCTAATCATGCCTTTTATTTATTTATTTTTTTTTTTAAAACCATCTCACCCAGAACACCCTGTTTCTGAATTAGGGTTTCTTACAGCTCCTAAGATGGGACTCGGGCTGTGATAGACCTTTTTGCTGCCACAGGGCAGCAGCTCCGGTATCTATACAACAATTTAAACCCTTTTCGATCACTTACAATATCCACGTCTGATGTGCTAATAATTATTCTTTATTTTTAGGCAAGGACCCAAACTAAAATTACATCTCACCATCCAAGTTATTTGAAAAAACCTGCCAGATCTAGGCTATAAAAATCCCAATGATCTCATGCTTTTCATCATATGTACTGGAAGAAAAAAAGAAGAGAAAAAAAAAGTGAAGGCGTTTTTATAGGTCACCCAGGCAAAGGGGTTAGTTTTACTTCAGAGAAAAGGGGGAAGAGAGACTTCAGGTGGAGAAAAGAGCAGAGAGGAGCTTTTGGAAGGATGCAAATGAGAGAGGAGGCAGGATGGGAAATATATGCTAATCCCCCGAAGTATAATTGAATAGTGAGCAATCACCAGCAGACAAAAACACTCTTTCAGGAGAGGAAAAAATAATAATCCGATGTTTTGTGTTTGCAACCAGGATGATTATTTTATTTTATTTATTTGAAGGCTCCAGGGAGGAGGGCAAGCTCCGGCTGGGGCCACCACACCTGCGGGCTTTGGGGCCGGGCAGAGCTAGGCTCAGCCCCCGGTGCTGCTCCAGCTCAGAGCAGCTGAGCAGAGCACACGCCCTCACCTCCAGCTGAAGACCTGCACTTTTGGATCTCATCACCCAGGGGTCAAAAAAGGGGAAAAAAACCCCCAAGAATAATCGCCTTTTAAATTATTTCCTGCTCTTTGGGACCATGCAGAATAAAGCATGAGTGATGTTCGATGCCCCTGCCCACACAAAGTCAGCACTGAATTTGGGCACTATCCCACACTACAGCACCCATCGTGCCTCCTCTGCCTGTGCCAGGGACTGTGCATTGCTGGGCTCCCATCCCCATCCCCATCCCATCAGCAGCCCTCAACCCTAAGGGACAGCACACATAGCTCAGGTCACGCGGCAGAGTTTCACACCAGAGACCCCAAGCAAAAGCTGACCCCCCAAACAATCCGATCAACCCTCGATTGATCCCCCCACCCCAAACTGAGCCCCCTTCAAGCATTGTCCTCAGGGAGCACTGCTGAAGCTCACGCAGACAAACTGTCCCAGCAAAGGTGGAGAGAGGCATCAGCTGAGACAGACTAATCTCACCCAAAATCTGGGGCAGGCAGGGTGCTGGCTGGCACGCAAATTAATATTTATAATTAAGTGGAAAGGCCCCTGAAGGCTTGCACTGCCACCTGACTCCATGAGGGAGACTACTTCATAATTAATACACTGGTCAAACGGCTCACAGAAAGTGAGTTACCTGATGAATTCACCCCGTTCCTGCCCTGTTCTGGGGGCAAATCAATGGGGTGAATCCATCCCTCCCCTCTCTGTGGACAGCATCATGTGTAGCAGGATGTAGTCGAGGCTCTTGGGTCCAAACCCAGCTCGAGACAGGGCCAGCGGGATCAGGTCACCCACTCTGAGGATGCCACAGCAGAGCACAGCCTTGGGGACACCAAGGGACAGGGACATCAGGGCCAAGTCCTGCCCTTGGCACAGTTCAGAGCAACGTCAAAGCCTCCATCACCTCGGCTTGCTCTTTCTAGGTTTTGGGGCTGTGACTCAGGTGGATTGAGCCACAGCAAAGCTCCTGCTCCCGCCCCTCCCAGCAGCTTGGAGAGCTCTGGATAGGCACAAGTGACTCCTTGTGTGGTGTGATGAGGCTGAAGGACAAAATCTGCCTTTACCAGCCTTTGATCTGGGGGGTGAAATGATCCCCCAAGGCCACCTCTTCCTGGAGAAGCCCCCAGGATTCAGTACATGAAGGAGTATCCCCTGTTCTGGACCCTGCAGGTTGGCCAAACCCCACATCTTCCTCCTGCCTCTGTCCCTGTGCTGCCTCTCAGCAGATACAGGATTTAGCAAGGGGAGATGGTGCTGGTAAAACTGCTTTTGCACAAACAGGACCTAGTGGAAACCGAAAGTCACGGACCAGAGCCAGGAGAGCTGGCTCCACAAGAGAAATAGAGAACAGGACAATGTGTGCCACAGCAGGACCTGTCTGAGCTTGCACCAAAGGAGGGGTATGAGACCCCAGGGCATCCCGCTGTGTGATCCCACCTTCCCATGTGAGGATGAGGTGGAAATAACCCACTGGCCCTTCCCTCAGGCCAGGCTTATACCCCCAACTCTTGTCCCAGAGTAAGGTATACATGACAGTGCAAAGAAGCCCAAGGCTTTACCCCACAGGACAACAATGGCCTCACCCCAAACCAGGAACTCTGCAAAGGTGTTGGGGTGCAGCAGGAGCCCTTGGGGACCGCAGGGTATGGAGGGGTGCCTGGCAGGGGAGGCAGTGCCCCTGGGGACCAGCAGCCACGTGGGAGGGACTGACTCACTCTGCGGCTTCAGGAAACCAACCGGCAGGGAAGAGGAGCAGGGAGGGATGGAGCCAGGAATCGCGTGAGCGGCACGCGGGCCGGATCCTGCGCTGGGAGAAGGCGGGATGCCTGTCTCCCCCAAAGCCAGAGCCGGAGTTCTGCCTGCCTAGGGATCCCCACCCCCATCTCCAGCAACCAGAAGCCTTTTCCCTCACACCCACCCTGTCCCTTTGCCGAGCCAGGGAAGCGGTGCTGCCCTTTGTATGAGGTGCCGGTGTCGGGCATATCCCAGGGCCGTGGCATATGGCACATGAATCATTCACCAAGCTGAGAAATTAATTATTCATCCAAACGAAAGACCAAGCATTTTACTAATTGTCCTGAAAGGAAGGAGCTGGGAAAGGGATGGGAGATGGGGCAGGCATCAGGTTGGAGACTGCCAACATTCGTGAAAGAAAAAGAAGGAAAGAGGAGGGGAAAAGTCTTGTCTGGTGTGATCAAAGTATTGCTGGACTTTTGGACCTGGGGCTGTCTCTTGGCTGGTTTATCCCTATAGGACAATATTCCTTGTAATGTCTCAAGCACCAGCAGGATAAGCATGTCAGGGTGCTGCACTTGTGCTTTGATTTAGCACTTGTTCTCCAAACCTCATATCCACTCCCCCAAGCTTCCTCACCTGGAGTTGCACTGCACTCCCTGGGCTAGGGAAATGCAGGTGTGGGCGCCGTGGGAAGAGCTTGTTCCTAGCCCGGGTGTGCTCGTGTGTGCTCTCACACATGGTGTGCCATGCACCTGTGGGGCCAGCACCCCAAACCACCAGGGCATGGAACATATCAATACTCTCAGATGGAGCTGCTGCCAGGGCCTGTACAAGGATCTCCGCTCCATCTCTGGGACTCCAAGACCAAAAACAGCACCCAAGCACACAGAACTGGGGTTGCGCGAGATGCGCTAAATACCAGAGGCCAAAGCATCCCTGCCTCTGCCATGGGGGAGCTCGGGGGAACTGTGAAAGGGAAAACTTCCCAGGAGAGTCATTCCAAAATTCAGGCAGCACCAAAAAGAGAAAGAAAGTCAACCTGCCCTCCTCATCGCTGGGCTCACCCTGCAAGCCTGCAGCACAGCAGGAAACACCTTCCTTGGAACTATTCTGTTCTGCTTCCACCAGCCACAGCAGGAAACCAGGGCACAAGTGTGCACAGGATTTCCCTGGGACGTCAGACAGAGAGGCCAGGCTCACAGCTGCTGCTTGGCCTTGCAGAGAAAGGACATTGTATTTTGGGACAGGACTTGGAGAACCAGGCTTTCCTCCTCCAGCACAAGCTGGTGCCCCTTGGGTTGGCTCTGGGTTTGCTACGGGCATGGCAGGCAGTGCCAGCAATCCTTCATTCCTGCTTTCCCTTGGCCACACTCCACCCCACAAAACCCTTTAATGAAAACCACCATGCCCAAGGGCTTCACAAAAGGCACCCAGGTGTAGCAGCTGTTATTAAACCCTCCCAAAAACCCTGACGGCAGTGCTTCCTTTTAGTGACCCTAGCGTATTTATCCAGCTTTTACAGCAGCTGCTTCCCCAGCTCCTGAGCAGCACAACTTCACAAGGGCCTTTTGATTCCCGTTTGGATTTTTTCCCCATTGTTAGCAGTGTTCCCCCATCCCTTCACCTCTCACGTGTTATTGTATTACAGCTACAAAAAAAAAGCCAATGGTGCTTTGATAATGCTCAGGCACCAGAGTGTTTGAAGCACACACCCACCTGGATATTTGCAGAGGGAGTTTAACCCTTCTTATTCCATCAAATACGGTGTAGGACAAAGCAGGCAGCTGTAGGTTCCTTATTCTCTATCCTAATGTCACCCAGGGAGCAGGGAGCTCATGCTCCAGTTGCTCGTGGCTTAAGTTCTTTCAGCCTCACCTCCTCAGGACCGCCAATGAAAGAGGTCGCCAACCTCCCTCTGCCCTTTCTGATCATTTCTGAGCCATTTTCCCCTTTTTTGGTCCAGGTCACACTACATCAAGCTGGTCACAAGTCCAACTACAGCACCCTGGTTTATGCAGCGACAAAGTGATCATCCCCAAACCTCAGAGGAAACGTAGATGTTCCCCTCCCTGGTTCTGTCTCAGAACGAGTAAAGGTATTTTATGCATGCTTTCAGATAAAATTATTTTTAGCTGGGGGAGAACAGGCTGTTTTTTCAGGCATCAATGATGATTTGGAAACCACAGGTTACAAACAGAGCAGGTTTACAAATGTGACTATTAGTTCCCCAGTGGAAGCTTTAGAATCAGGGAGTTTTAGGTGGGTGTTGATTTCCACTGAGATGAAAAAAAAGAGGATTTATTGACACAAGAAGTAAACACCAGTTGAACCCTAGTCAGTGCCATCCATTCTTGCACAGGGTCCCAGGAGGCTGCCCATGGGAGAAGCCCCTCATTAGGCTTATTTACACCAGGGACAGGGTGCAGAAAAGCCCACTGCTCATGGAAATCCCAACGTGATGTCTGTGACCATGGTGCCACCTGCACTAAGGACCTCTCCCATCAGATATATGGCAAAAAATAAGTTCAGGAATGAGGAGTAATACCCTGTGTCAACTAGAGGGACAAGGGCCAGCGAGTGTCATGCTGGGTCCCTCTGAGTCCTTCAGGAATGGATCCTGGGGTGGGTCCTGCTCACACAGATATTTTCTCTGGCCCATCATGGGATGCACCAGCATCCCAAACCCACAAAGCACATCCCAAGGCAAGCGTTTCCCTGCACTTCTGATGCTCACAACATCCTTTCCACCACAGCCACAGCCTCTTGATAAGCCACAACAAGATCTCCACAACCACTGAATCTCCCAAATCTCCTTCCAGACACTTTTATATTCAGCAGGCAGAAAGTTTGAGTCCGCAAAGGTGATCCTGAAGCTGTGAGTCGCCTGCACACGTCCCCCGTGCCGGCTCCACCGCCCGCCTTACGCAACCAACACAGAACAAGCCGCCAAGTGCAAACCTTCTCCCACAGGCTGTTTGCAAGTCATTTGCCAGCCAAGGATTATTTGCTGCAGAAATTTGCCAATAATTCAGACAGATTAAACAGGCAAGAGTTTCTTGCAAAGGAAGCGCAATCATGGCACCAGGGAACAGTAGCTTTAGCAGCACCATGGGATAAATGCAAGAGCTGAACAGCACAGAAGAGCCCATGACCTGGTCCAGCTGATCCCAGTGACCCCAAAACCAGTCCAGGATGAAAATCCGTGGGTTGCTTCCTCCACCCATCATACAATAGAATTTGCCCAAAAAGGTCGGTAAGGCCACGCCAGCAGGCACTGCTGGGGCAAAGCCAGCAGGTGAAAGGGCACTCCTTGGGGAGGGTTCCATTTCCCTGGAGCAAACATCAGGATGCCAGGGGGGCAAGGGTGGGGAAGAAGACGCTGGAAGGCTGTTCCCCATGACTAGCAGTGCCAGGGGGACATGGGTACCTCCTGTCAGGGCGGCCAGTGCAGTGCTCACAGCCCTTCATGGACAATTGATTCCCTGGCACGGGGCCCAGCTCAGCCCAGCACCAAGAGGAGCTGGCAAGGCTTCTGCGAGTAATTGCTGAGTGCTGACTCAGCACCGGCTCGGTTACAGCAGCTCGCCCAGAGCCGTGGGGAGGGGAGGAAGTGGTCCCTGGCGAACCCCTCCTCCCAGCCCAGTGCTTCCCCTTGACCCACACTCCAAAGGATGCTCAGGTCGGGACACAGGTGATGGGCATTTCCCAGCCCCCAGCTGCTTCCTGCACACTCAGCCCAGCACTGCAGCTGCACCATGAGGCCGAGAGCCCCTCTTGTTGCTACTGACGTGTGTCCCATACTGTCCCCAGAGATGTGAGCACCTGTCACCGTGGATATCATCCACACTCCCCTGTCCAGGAGCCATGGAACCCTTCCTGTGAGTGGCTTTGCAGATGTGGGAGAGCAGCAGCATCCCGTGCAAGGGTTGCACCTCCCACAGGCCACCTGTTTGCTGCCCACCAGAAGCATCAGCCCACCGCCAGCACACCCTCCATTCCCAGCTGACACTGTCCCACTCCCCAGCAAGGCCATCCAGGTCCCCAGTGGACCAAGGGAGTCAAAATGTACCCAGCCATGCTCTCCTCAAGCCTCTCCTCAGGCACAGTCCCAACCTGCACCTCTCCACCACAGACAAGCAGGACCCGTCACCACACCCCAGCTGAACCAGGCTCAGCATTCCCCTTCCTCCTCCAAACACCCAAACCCGTGTCACATCCCACATGGTGCCACTGCCCTGCAAGCCAAGAGACTTGCCTATGCAGCAGGAAGCTCTGTAGAGAACCCAGGCATCCCACCTGCTTCCTGTGCCTCAGTTTCCCAGCCAGCTCTGCAGCTGTTCTGCACCCAGCAAACCTCATGAAGCACTCAGAGACCCACAGGCACCATCTCTTTGTACACATCGAACCAGCTCCTCTGAGCGTGATATTTCTATCCGCAGGCAAAAAGAAAGAGCCACAATCCAGGCATCCACCTGCCCTCCACACAGAGAGGGGCCCAGGGGGTCGCCCTGGGGGGCTTCTGCTCAAGCTGACTGCCAGTGTTAGCTAACAAAAGCCCAAACACCCCTGCTCATTTCTGTGTCACCAGGACAGACCAGCACACCACAAGCAGGACTCAAATCTGGGCCATGTCACTGGCAGGTGACACCCCCAGTGACACAAGCAGCACCCATGAAGCTCTGTGTGCTACCACCCCCAGCATCACTGCTGCATGCTGGGATGACAAGCAGCATCACCTGGGAATGCAACCATACCCAGACCTCATTCCAAAACACCCAGTGCAAGCCTGAAAAGTGCTTGGGAGGGCAAGAGGAGAAGAGATTTTCTCCCTCCCCATGGAGGGTTTGACCAAAATCACATCACATTCAGTTGCTTATCAGGTCATGCCACCACCTTGTCCTCACCTTGCCTTGTATTCAGGTGGGTGACAGGCCACCAAGTGAGGAAAGCTAGACATGGTGGCCTCAGAGCCAGCTCTCCTCACCCCATAGGGAACCTCGTCCCACCGTCAGTGACCAAAGCAAAGCCAACACAGTGCCTCCAGCACAGAGAACCATCCTCCCCTCCCTCACCAGGACAAAGAAACACCACCACCAACAGCAAACCAGGGTCTTTCCCCATGTCCTGGAGCTCATGTCCCCACAGGATAAACCCCCATACCTAACCAACCACACCACTGACCGCGCAGCACCTCACTCACCCACTGAGGACCACAATGAAGTCCATGACGTTCCAGCCGTTGCGCAGGTATGAGCCCTTGTGGAAAACGAACCCCAGGGCCACAATCTTAATCCCAGCCTCAAAGCAGAAAATCCCAATGAAGTAGGGCTCTGTCTTCTCCTGCCAGAGTGAAATCAGTGACCCAGTGAGAGGGGGAGACTGAGAAAACACAGCACCAGGCATTTCACATTGACCCAACTCATGTCCCATCCCACCTTCCCCAGATCCATCATCTCCTTTGGGATCTCTCCCAGCCCTTTTTCAGCCAGGAGCAACCTCAGAAATAAAAAGAGGGTGGCTACGACACACTCAAGTTGCCCAGTCCTTCCCTAGCCCACTTTTTAAGGGGCTTAAACCTTCCTGAACTCCTTCCATAAAGGAAGAATGTGTTACAGCAGCCTCAGGAAGGCTGAAGGAGCTGGTCCCAGAGGAAACCTCCTACCCTGCTACCTCAAAACCAAAGAAATTGCCTGGTAGGATTGGGTGGCTCCCCTTGGCTCCCTCCCCCAGCCCACCAGTGCAGGGCACAGACGTATGGACACGGGCTACTCACCAATCTCCGTGACATGGGTGTCTTGTCATCCTCAGGGAGGTGCTGCTCCAGGGCCAGCACAATGCAGTTGGCAATGATGGTCGCCAGAATCATGTACTCGAAGGGAGTGGCAGAGAGTTAAGGAGCAAAGAAGAGGTGGGTGACACCCCCAACCCTCCAGCCCACCCTTTGTTTCACCTGCTCGGCCACTGCTGCCTCTTTCCCCATGGGAACATCCACACACAGCCCAGCTTCCACCTGCTGCTCCCAGGTGGGTGAAGCCCACCCTGGTGCTGTTTGGAAATGACAGCGGTGACAAGAGAACTGAGAGCCCCCAAGATCTACTGAGCCTCATCACCTCCTTTCCGAGTTCATGGGACATAAACCAAGAGTTTTTGTTGGGATGAGAACTCCCTTGGGAAAGAGATGCTACTTGTGCAGGGAGCCCAGAAAATGGACACAAGACTTGAAGCAGGAAAACCAGGCTGGGCTTTGCCTGGAAGAAGGTTTGGCATG
Source organism: Dasyornis broadbenti (assembly GCA_013397935.1). NCBI lineage: Eukaryota > Metazoa > Chordata > Aves > Passeriformes > Dasyornithidae > Dasyornis > Dasyornis broadbenti. The sequence goes on from VZRN01005359.1 coordinate 308,706, forward strand.
GTCCTTGGCAGTATCAGGGAGGCTGTCCCTGGCACATGCTGACATGTCCCTGCTTTCCTTCTCTTTTCCATCAAAAATCAGCAGGAGATGGGGCTCAGAAAGGAGAGGTGTCACAGGGTATCAACAGCCTCAGTCCTAAAACACCCCCACAGGAGGGACCATCTGCATAGCCTGAGGAGGATGGGGCATCCCTTTCAGGTCCTGGGGATCTGACCTGGATCAGTCCACCCTGTGGGCAGCAGGATGAGCCCAGGTGGCACAGGGAGCTGCAGAACACATGGCTGAGCATTCGCAGCTCAAGACACTGATGGCACCTGGGGCTGAGCTTCAGTTCAGACAGGGTGGAAACTCCCTATGGACATATCTCAGTGCAGCCACACCTCGGGAAGACCCCAAGGGGCAGCAGTACCTTGTCAACAGGATCTGGTTGGAACCTTATGAGCATCCTAAATCCTACATCCATGTCTAGATCTTACGCATCCTTCTCCAGGAGCGACCCTGAGCGAGGACAAGTGGCAGCAGATGGCACTGTCTGAGGACCTGAGGAGGGAAAGGGCAGGCTGATGCCCAGGAAAGCACCCCAAACTCAGCTCCCTCCTGTCTTTTGATTCATGGGATCAAGGCAGGGTCATGGAACTCTCTCCTACCTGGCCCACTGCCGAGTTCTGAAAACAAAGCATTTCTAAATGACAGGATGGCCATATCCTTCCAACTTCCCATCCATCCTTCCCAATTCTTCACAATAAAAGCCTTGTTGTCCTCAATAACAAAACATGGAGCGATACAGCAGCGGGCAGCACACCCCTGCTTCAGCTCCCTCTGTGCCAAAATAGCTCTATTACTGTCACCACTGGCACCAGCAGCCACCCTGGGAGAGGACTGTCACCTTCCCAAAGCTTGAGTCTGTGGAAAGGAGATGTGATCCCACCTGGGATGGATTTGCCCATAAAGGAATCATCCACACTCCCACCATCCCAAGCCAGCTAAGCCCCTCACCACTACACCAGGCTTCTCCAGACTCAGCACCCTCTGGTTCATGTGTCAGGCCAGGAGGTGTCCAACATCCATCCCATCATCCCTGGGAAAAGGGGTGACTTTTTCTTTTTTTTTTTTTGTCTTTTGGCCACTAACTACAGTGAAATGCTTTCAACCTGTGGCCCTGAGCCTATGGGCAAGAGAAGACACCCCAGTGCCAGCCATGAGAATGGGAAAGCAAGAAGTGGCCTCAGCAGCAGTGACACTTGTGGCATGCTGGCAAGCTGGGAGCAGGGATGGGCATTGGAGCAGGTCCCCAGAGAGCTGGCCAGCAGAGGCAGCCAAGGAGAACCTGCAGGAGCTGGGATGTATTTAGCCTGGTAGGAAGAAGAGCCAGGAAAGATTCAGCCAAGGCATTTAAAAGGCCACTCAGTGAAATTAATGGTCGCTAAGTTAGAGGCAAACCTAAAGAGAGAGGCTGCAGACCTCCCTGCTGCCAGCTCGGACCTCGCTGCCAGCCAGGCACGGAGCACAGCTGCTTCCTGTGCTTGGGGAGGGGGACTAGATTCCAAAATTTTTCCTCAGAGACTTAACACAAGTGAGTATTTCACTGCATGGCTCCAGCAAAGGCAACGTCCTCTCCCTGCTTCCCGCCTCTGGCCACACTCTCCAGCCGTCCATGGCACTTGGCCCCGTGCCACTAGCCTATTTGGGATCTTTTTGTATCATTTTCCTGAAAGTCTGCGAGCAATTAGCACCGGCTTAAGAGACAAACAGTGTGTTAGTGGGGCGGGGCAGCAGCTCCCCAGGCACCAGGCACATTTGCCTAGATGAGAAGTGTGGGAACGGCGCAGAGAGTCCGTCTGTCCGCCCCGGCGCGGCTCAGCCCGCCCAGTATCCCGCACTGTTCCCTGTCACAGCCGCTGTTCCCGTGGGAGAGACACCCAGGTGGGAAAAACCCAACTTCTCCAAAGGCAGCAGTGCGGGACCCCTGCTCAGAAGGGCCTGGGGGTCTCATAACCACCTCTCTTGATTCAGTTCACCCCTATCTTTCCTTGCTGGCTCCAACATCTGGTTCAAAGTACAAGGACAGTGCACGTCTGTCACACCCCTGCACAGGACCACATTCCTGCTCCACCTCCAGCAAGTGTATGGCATGTGGGTGAGCAGATTTCATAGAATCAAGGAATGGGTTGGAAGGGACCTTGAAGACTATCTCTATTCCAACTCCTCTGCCATGGACAGGGACACCTTCCACTAGATCAGGGCATTCAGAGCCCCATCCAACCTGGCCGAGTCTAAAAGGGCAATCGCTCCCCAAAGCGCTGACCTAAGCATGAGGTCACTGCCAAAATTGACACTCCAAACCCCACCAGCCCAGTTTCCCAAGGAGCTGAGCCTGGGTTATCACATCCCGAGCTGTGTGAGACATCAACCCCATGGAAACCAGTTCCCACAGCTCCAGCTGTACTCGGTTTTGGGGGACCAAGAGGAAAAAAAACCTCCCAAGGGACAGCAGGAACATCTGGATGAACTGAGGGATATTTTCTCCCCGCTCTTTACTTCTGCCAAGCAAGCATCATCCCAGTCGGGGCTGGAGCCCACCGGACAATCCTCTATCAGTGCTTTGTTTATTCCCACATCAGATGAATAATTACGCAACCTTTCAGCCACCCAAAACGTAGAGTAGCCCTCGCCTCCCTCCAAGCCCAGCAATGAGAGCCCATCTCTCTCCATCCTTCTCCTCCTCCTCCTCTGTCTGGCTTCTCCTGGAGGATCATTAGGGAGCCGATAAAAATAGGTTTTCTTATTGATTTATCTCCTTTACCCAATGCTCTCTCCCCTGCACCGTTGACTTGTTTCCTTAGCAACTCGGCTGATCCCTGTGCATGCCACACCTGCAGCTCCACACTTCCCTCCCGGTGCCTTTGAGGTGGGGACAGTGACCCCAGGCCATGGGGGCATCCCCAGACCACCTGGAGCAGGCACTGTGGGCTAACCCCATGCCTGGAACTGAAGCTCCTTGGTGGATCTGTCAGGGAGATGTTAAGCCCCAGGCAGGTTCCTGCTTACAGCTGTGACCTTCCTCTTCACCTTGCTCCCCAGCCAGAAGCTCAAACCAGCCCACCCAGAACACCCATCTTGCTAAGGTAGGGAGTGTACCCAGCTCCAGTCCTTGGAGATGGATTTATGGTGCTGATGGGACATTGATGCAACCTCCGCAGGAGGCGGGATATGAGATAAATCCCTCCCCAGATGCAGGCAAGGACAGGAGCTATGGAGAGCTCCCCTCCATCCCGCCACTTCCCAGCGCCTTCTCCCCACTCCTAGGCAGGCAGGTGGGGAAGGAGCAGAGGAGCCAGAGGAGTGACGCCACATGGGCCTTGGGGAATCCTACCTTACAGTAGCACTGAGGCAGGCCACCAAAAAAGTAGGAGAAATTTAACCCCTCTCCTTGCCTGCATTATCCAGCCCAGCTCCAATATCTCCTAGAAACTTATGTCTCCATTTCCCACCTCTCCCCCTGCCCCCCTGGGGACCTGCTGCTCTGAGGGGCTTTCCCTGCTCCCCAGGTATCAATGAGAAAAAGCCTCAGTTCCTACACCTGTGGACTTCATCTTGCTGGTCCCAATCACTGCTGCCCTTCCCACACAGGCACGGCATGACAGAAAAGCCCACCTCTTCAACATCCACCCCTAGGATGTCTCAATCCTCCTCCTCTCAGCTCCATACCCCAGCAGGAAAGACAGCACCTCCTCTCCAAGACTGCTTTCATAGAATCATGGAATGGTTTGGATAGGAAGGGACATTAAAGGTCATCTGGTTCCAATCCCCTGCCATGGCCAGGGACACCTTCCATTAGACCAGGTTGCGCAGAGCCCCTTCTAGCCTGGCCTTGGACACTTCCAGGGATAGGGAGTCCACAACTTCTCTGGGCAAGCGAGGTTTTTGGTTTCCAAGAACAAACGAAAATGCCAAGTAACTCAAAGCCTGTGAGTGGCCCTAATTCAACTCTGGGATTCCCCATTCCCACAGCACCTCCCTGGCTTGTCCCTGAGGACACAAGGGATTTTCCCCCTCTGATAAGACTATCCATAGAGTTGTGGCTCCTCTTGGCTGCCTCTATCCCACCCTGCCACCCAGTGTTCCCAGCCCATCCATTCTGTGGGGGCATTGGCAAAAAGTGATGTCCAGACCCCAAATCCTCCCACTACACTTTGAACATGAGCCAGCTCCTGTGTGCCTGTTACAGAGAGGCTCCGGACAGTGAAAATGGCTTGGGGTTGTGCTCGTGTCCCCGCACAGCTGGCAAGCAGCATCCAGCCTGCCTCAATCCCACTGCATAGACACGGGAGATCACGACCCCTCCCTGCAGTCACAACTGTGGCTGCTCATGGCACCAAGATGCGGTGGCTTGGTTTCCATCAGGGGTTAAACCGAAGGCAGTGACAGCCAGGAGTCCAACGGGGCAGAGCTGCCCACACTGCTGCTGCTCCCATAGGGATGCGGGATGCAGGATGTGGGATGCCTGCCTGCCACGTGCAAACAGCTCCATGGAGAAGCGCCTCCTTCTCCCCCACCTCACCCTGGAAATCAAATCTCTCTCCTCTCCTCCTCCCTTTTTTTTTTTTTTTTTTAAACAAAAAAGGACCACATCATGTGATTTTCCTGCCTTAACATCAGTTTTTTAACTTTGGTTGCCACAGCAACAGGATGCAACTTGGCATCACCATGACAACAGCTGCCTCTGTTTAAATTCACCATCTGACAGGCAGCCTCGCTCTCCCCGGCTGTCAAAAAGATGGACCTGCCATTACACCTACTCGCCCCTCCCAAAAAAAAAAAACCTTCAAAAATCTGATGAATGGAGGGCACAGAAAACAGTCTGGGGGGGGTGGGGGTGGGGGGGGGAAATGTTCTTGGGGACTGCAAGGATGGAGCTGCCCAAGGATGGCATGACATGGCGTAGGGTCTTCCCTTGGGAATGCGAGACCTGCCGGAATCTTTGCTGGGGAAAAGCCAAGATGCAGGAGATGCTTGGCCAGGTGGTAAGTGACATCACCAGGGTCCCTGAGGGGCACTGCCCACGCAGCATCAAGTCACAGTGAGAGTCATCATGAGCAAAACCATTCAGGCACTCCAGGGTGTGCTTTCCACAGGGCAAAATCCCCTTGACTGTTGGGATGGGGATGCACCTTGGGGCTCTGAGGGCACTCCAGCTGCTCTAGGCCAGCCAAACACTAAATTTGGTCCTCAAAGGGGCCGAGATAGATTAAATCCCTCACCACAGGGAACAGCAAGGTCCTGATGGACATCCCCCTTCCCTGCTACACTGGGGGTAGGTGCAGTGGACAGCCTGCAGCCAGATGCTGTCCTTGTGGACACAGCCAGAGCCACACAATGTCATCTGGCCTTCCTGGGGCGGGAGAGGGATCTTATCCAGGTCAAATGTGATTAAGCAGATGAGGAACGGATCAGATATAGATGAGCTGCAGCCCATCTCATGTACTAACTGAATTGGAGCCTTCCAGGCAGCCAAACAAATGAAATCAGGGTGAAAGGCCTGGCCATCAGCAGGAGGAGAACAGGCAAGAGGACAAGGCTGCATTTCCCAAGGGGAAGAGAAGGAGATGTTCCTACAGCCAAAACAGTGGCTGGCCCATGCTTTGGGCAGTACCAGTCTTAAAAGAGCAGCTCCAGTGGAGGCAATGTACTGGGCTCTCCAGCAAGGAACTCGGCAATGACTTGCCTCCCATGGAGCTGCATCCCAATCCCAGTTGCTTGTATTTCTCCTCCTTCTCCTCCATGCATCATTCCTATTTACACTGGGAAGCCAAACTGCAGAGGCTGCTGGTTATAATTACACAGTTACCCAGCAGATATCCAGGCCTGAATCACCAGATATTTTTAGCCCTATTACCTAGTCAACTAGAGCTGGATGAAGAAGAGCCTCCACTCCTCCCTGCGCTCCTCTCCAGCCCCCTTAGCTTTCCTTAGTGCTGTGCCTGCCCTGACCCATGGCACCAGGACTGGCTCATCGCCATCCCAAGGCCAGCAGCTCCTACTGACCATGGCAAAGATCCAATGCTCACTTCCCCAAAATACCCTCGCCCAGAAGCAATGCCATGGGCTCCAGGCCAGGCAGCTGAGGTGCTCATGTGGTTTTCCTGGCCCTACCAAAAGGCACCAGCTACGTGTGCCAGGCTACAACTACAAGGATGGGAACCACTTGCCTGGCCAACCTAATCAAACTCATCACCAAAAGGCCTTGCCCCTTCCCAAGCCCTCAAAACTCCAGTGGTGCAGAGGAACATCCAGAATGGATGAGTTTTTCTTGGAAAGAGATGGCAGCTGGGCGGGGGAAAGGCAGGAACGCTCAGCTCCTGTGCCTGAAGCATGCCTGTTCCCAGCACTCACACGGGAATATGTCATTTACTTCTGGAAAAAAAATATAAAATGAGCCCATCTCCCTCATGCATTGCAAATTCCAGGGGAGAATAATGTTGGGGAGTTTTGCTCGCGTGGTGGTAGAGCTTCAGTCTCTAGGAGACAGCGGCTGCCTGGAGATGAGACATCACACCGGCACGGGACCCCAGCCCACGCCGGGAGTGCCAGGCCAACGGCAGCACCCCGGCTCCTTCTGGCTCCCAACAAAAGCTGGAGGGGCGAGGGCCCTCCCACACCACACAGGAAAAACACATGAATAATTTGCGATATTCTGGAAAAGCAGGCGGCCAGCTCCGTGCTGAGCCGCCACGTCCCCAGGCTCGCCGCCACACCAGCGCTCCTGCAGCCACCCATTCGGTGGGCACTGCCAGGAGGGGCAGATTTAAGGATGCCATGGGGAATTCAGCCACTCCAAGTCGGCCCTTCATGCCCAGGTCACCCCCTCAAGCCTGGAGACGTCGCAGCTCCCCAAGCAGGACTAGTTCCTGCTTGGCAGAGGCTTGACCTGACATGTCAGAGCTGCAAAGGGACAGTTCTCTGGCGATGCTCAGCAGGGCAGATGACCTGTCCTGCATCCCTAGGCCTCACCAGAGGCTTTCCCCGAGGTACCTGTTGCACCAAATCAAGGCATTGCTGCCTGGCACCAGGGAAAGCTCTCCCGTGCCCGCCAGAGGAGCTGGCAACTCAACCAACAAGTTGCAGGGAGAGAAAGCAGCAGCAGCAGCAGGAGCTGCATGGAATCACTGCTGCAGAACACGGCACGGGGAGGCTCCCACAGCCAAAGCGCAGCCACGCTGAAGTTTTCAGGCTCAGATCCTCCATCGGGGTAAAGCCCAGGAGGGGTCTCAGGGGGCAGCAGGCACCCAGCCCAGGTTGGTATGGGGCTGAGAGCTGTGGTGCTGGACAGCAGCCAAGGCACCCAGGGGCACCCACAGGGAGGGTGGGAGGAGAGAGGTGCGTGGAGGTATGAAAGGATGGAGGAACAGGGGAAGGAGCAGGGGAGATCCATACCCTTCACCCTGTCCTAGGAGAGGGGTCCCCGGGATAAAATCATGGCTCCCTATGCCAGCCTCCCCAAAAAGGGCCATGGGGCACAGCCAGAGGTTTTCAACATCCTGCCCTCTGCCGCAGGGAGGGGGCAGCAAGTTCCCAGAGCCACCATGGGGGGCCGGGGGCTGCAGGGCGAGGATGGCTGTGCCCCTGCCAGGCATGATCTGCAGCAAAGAGGGCACACACAGGACGGACAGAGCCACCACGCAGCAGGGGCTGGAGATTCATGGGCTCCCAGGTGGCTCCAGGTGGGGTGGGGAGACAAAACTCCACAAGACATCGAGGCACAGAGAAAAGGCCACTACCCCCCACCTCCTCAGGCACACACACAGAGCATCCCAAAGTACGCAGGGCTAATCTGGGATCAGAGCACCCCTCCTCACCAGCATGGGGGGCTAGTAAATCCAAGCCTCAAGAGAGCCTCTCCGGGGAGAGAAAGGGCTCAGGTCCTGTCAGGAGCAGACAGGGAGTCGAGGACAGAAGGGGAAGCAGCAACAGGGTGAGGAGAGCATCCCCAGGGGCTGGGGCACCCCTCTCCGCATGCCTTACCTGCCCGATAGTGCCACACGCACGTGTCCTGGGCGGCCACTGAGGCAAATCCGGGCAGCAAGGGGGGGCTCGCAGGGGGTGCAGAAAGGATATGGCCAGTCGATGAGCTTCTTGGCATATTTCCTGACTATGTTCTCTTCCCCAAAGAGGAAGAGCGATCTGTTGACGGTGAAGCAGTTCTGCCGGACAGGGATGGGGTTGTACAGAGCCATAGTCCGGGCTCTCTGCGCTTTGGTTTGCTTGAAGGCTCCTGGGCTCCCTCCCGCAGGGGCAGGAGCTCCTTGCCGGCTCCGGTTCTGGTCGGAGCCCCCATCTCCAGAGCCCAGCCTGCCGGCCACTGCCTCCCCAAAGCGAGCCATCCTGGAAGAAAACACACAGGTGAGCCAAAGCAGCAGCACCGAGGCGGTGGGGNCTCCATCCCTCCGGGGGAGCAGGGACCGGTGTGGAGGAGAGGCTGCAACGTGCAGCACTGGCTCAGCGACTCCGGCACAGCATGGGGGCAGCCGAGCCTCCAGCCCCCCCAAAACGGCCACTCGGGCAGCGGGGAGTGCAGCAAGCCCTCCTCCTCTGTGCTCAGCAGAGGCCGCAGCCGTTCAGTCCCTAAGCACCTTCCCCCACCAAGCGAGGGGTTAAACCCAGACACATCCTCCCCACCGCTCTGCCTGCAAGCCCAAAGCAGCCCCTTTTAACCCCCCCACTGCAAGGCGAGCAGAGAGCAGCCACGGAAATGGCTGGGATCCAAGTCCTTCCAGCTACCCCCTGGCAAAGGAAGACACAATTCCGAACAGCACCCAGCGCAGCAGCCACGGCCGGGGGAACAGGTTGCAGCGTGGTCCAGCCTAGTTGGAGCCAAGTGTCCAACTCCTTCCTCCCGACTCCATCTTCAGCATCCTGCGGGAGCCTGGCCACCCATCTGCCGGCTCGCTGGGACGGAAAGGGCTGAGCCCCTGGGCAGGCACCTGCGGTGGCAGGGATGCCCAGCCCTTCTCTGCCAAGGCAGGAGCACGCAAGGCGACGTCGGCTTCCCGCAGGAGCCGGGCCACAAAATTAAAGGCTGCCGCGCCTCTGCAGCTCGGGGACAGCTCGCTTTAATGAAGTCAGTAGCAACACAGGCGCACACAAGCGCGCACACACGCACAACACGCCCGGCTCGCTCCCTCGCTCCATCCAGTGCGTTCTTTTGGCAAGCACGGGAGCTGCCGCAAAGGAAAATCAGGGGCGAGGGGTGGGTCTGAAGGGAACAAAGGCAATGGGGGAGCCCCCACCCTGCCAGAAGCACACACACCCCCCCGCCCTGGCTGCAGAGGGCTTGCCAGCACACGGGTGCTTCTTAGGTGAGTGGCTAAATTGGTAAGCAAGGGGGGGGCTCCCCTCCCTGCATCCCCCCCACCCCACCCTGCACTGAGCATCTCTCTCCGGCCACATGCATCATTCTCCCCCCATCCCCGGGACGCTTCGAGCCGCCTGATGCCAGCGAGTGCCCGGGGAGAGCCCTTCTGCTCACTCGCATACAGATGAGCCTCCACACCTCGGTATTTTCCTTTTGACACACGATGTTGTCTGGAAGAAACAGCGGCTCATACGAGAAGTGTAAGCCTGGGCTGGATGTGTCCCTGCAGCAGCTCCCACTGGGGAGAGTCTCTGACCCTGCTACGCTCCCCACCCTGCCAGGCACCCCACTGAGGGCTGAGGACTGGGGACACTGCTGATGCTACAGCCACGAGTGTGCCAAAGTCACCCAGGGATGCACAGGGTCCCCAGGGCTGAGCTGTGCCCCGGCAGGGGAGCGGGGGCTGCCCACCTTTAGGGAACCCACCCTGCCCTCCCAGAACAAACAGGGCACCCCCAGATCCCCAGGGATGTCCCCAAGTCCTCTTTGCCCACCAGGCAGGGCAGGATACAGCACATAGCACAACCTCTGGGCTGTTCACATGCAGAGTCCCCCACTCCTCCCACTGAACCCTGAGGCCAAAGAGCTCCCCCGGGCATCTGACACTCGCTGCCTGCCTTTTCCACAAGCAGAGCACGCACGGCTCCAGCCAGCAGCACAAGACACCCTGAGTTCCTGTGATGCTCTTCCCTCTTCCACCCCACCAACAACCTGCTCTGCGAACACAGTGGCCACTGCCCTGTCCCTCACACCTGCTGTGGGGTAGCCAAGACTGCTTGATGCATTTAAATAAAAAAAAAAAAAGACAAGTTCTTAATCACAGAAATCATTAACTCATTTGGGCCAAGGCTTCTCCCTCAGTGCAGCCTGGCAACACCTCACCAGGGACTTCTCCACCCTGCAGGGACTACTGTGACCGAAGGGCCACACAGCTTGTTTTTTGGCCCAGGCCCTCATGGGTGCATTGCCAGAAGCCCTTGGGCTGGCTGGGTGCAGAAAAGGAAGGATCAGGTCCTCGTCAGCAGGATAACAGAGGAGTGTTTGCGAAAATTGTGGGATCATCGCCCCAAGCTCAGGGCCAGGCACTGAGATCCCACCAGCTCTCCACAACACCCAACTGCTGTATCCGTTCCTAATTCTGTCCTTACAATTATCTTTATAACCAAAGTGGGTTATTTTGGGGGTTTTCACCAAGTCCCCAGCTACCTTATTACCACCCTACAGCACAGAGTGGAGCAGGGGTGCACAGATCCCTCCCAAACCACTTCCCAGGCCACTAGCCAGCCAGAGTGACCCTGGGTTTTCATTCCACTAACAATAGGCAAGGAGGTGGCCACAGCAGCTACTGACTAATTACAGTCCCTTCAATTCAGTCCAGGCAACACACTGCCCTAAACGAATCAATTATTATTTGTGGCTCACCCCACCTCCTCCTCCTCCCCACCACCAACGCAGCAGCAGCGCTGCCACTCTTCCCACCTTTCAGCCCTTTAAGCCACTGTTAATTAAGCCCAAGGCTGGGCCGATTGCCAGGAGCAGATCCTCAGCCTTGCAGAGCTCCTGCTTCTGCTCCCCCCAGCCCTCTCCCATCCTTGCCTGCACAGAAAGGCCCCATCCAGCCTAAATGTTCAGGCTCTGTGTGGTACCCAGACGACTGGATCCAGTACTGCTCCTGCATCCCCTGCCTGGCTCAGAGCTAGGGGCTGAGGGGGACAAAGGCAGCCTTCCTCCTCCGTTCCCTCCAAGCAGGGATGCACCCCTTACCTGGACACTTCTGCTGGGGCACCGGGCTGTCCCCTAAACGTGGAGTTTGCTCTCGCGTCTACTCTACATTCGCTGCTGCAGAGCAGAGTGCAGGATGACCCTGCTGGGAGCCTCTCTCCTGCTCACACAGTGCTAAAGGATGGGATATTTATGAGAAAGCAGCTCCTTAAGGGAAGATTGAGAGCCAAAAGGAAAAAAGAGTCTCCAGCTATGCCAAGAGATGCAGGCTCTGTTTCCCAGGATGTTTATTGCCGTTCTCATCTTGACCCTTACCCAGCATGCTGGGATCTGTGAGTCAGGGAGAAGTGTGGCTGATGCCCACATGATTCAACATGGCACAGGGATTCAGAGCCAGCTATGTGGGGCTGTTTGGGTTTTTGTGAATGGAGGAAATGTGAGAAGACAGGGAACAGTGGGTGCCAGGACAGGAAGGCGCTCGGGATGCGCTTAGTTTTACGGAGACAGGATAACACTCCTCCGGTCTGGAGCACAGCTCTGAGGAGGAACAGCTGAGGGAGCTGGGGAGGCTCAGCCTAGAGAGAAGAAGGCTCAGGGAAGACCTTCTTGCTCTCTACAACCACCTGAAAGGAGGTTGTAGCAAGGTGAGGGTTGGTATTCTTTCTCAGGCAACAAGTAAAGGACAAGAGGAAACAGCTTCAAGTTGCACCAGGGGAGGTCCAGATTGGATGCTAGGAAAGGTGCCTTCTCCAAGAAGTGTTGTCAAGCCCTGGCACAGGCAGCCCAGGGAAGTGGTGGAGCCAGCATTCCTGGAGGGATTTGAAAGATGTGCAGATGTGGCACTTGGGGACGTGGTTGAGTGGTGGCCTTGGCAGTGTTGGGTTAATGGCTGGACTCGAGGAGCTTAGAGGCCTTTCCCAATCTAAATGATTCCAAGACTCTCACACCAACATTGTCATCCAAGCCCCACTCCTTGCTCTTCCCCCACCTCTCTGAGCCACACCACCACCCGTGCACGGCAGGACATAACCGAAGACACGGGGCTGTCCCTTCCCGGGTGATCCCGAGCCCCTCTGTCACACCCCCCAGCCTCCCTCACGGCAGGCCCGCCGCTGCCGCGCCGGCATTGCCATCTAGTGGCAAGTGTCCCCTCCCTGCGCCCCACCAGCCTCGGACAGCAGCCCGAGCCTCGGCTGGGCTCCCCCGGCCGACCCCTTCCCGCAGGATGCTTGCATCAGATGTAAACCCCCCGCGCATTTCCCGCAGCCACCGGAGCGGCCTCCGGCTCAGCCCAGGCTCACCGAAATCTCCTATCTGGGCATTGCTGCCTACAGGCACCAAAAAAAAACCCGGGAAATGGTGTTAAAAGCATCCTCTGCTAAGCCGCGGGTTGCTCAGAAAGCCAGAGGCTGCTCCGTAGCTTGAAGGGAGCACCAGGAGGGGAACAAGTCCCTGAGGAGAGGCTGAGAGTTGGGGTTGTTCAGCCTGCAGATGAAAAGGCTCCAAAGAGAGTTTAGAGCCCCTTGCAGTGCCTAAAGGAGCTCCAAGAGAGCTGGAGAGGGACTTTGGACAAGGGGCTGGAGAGATAAGACAGGGGGAAGCGGTTTCAAGCTGACAGAGGGCAGGGTTGGATGGGATATTAGGAAGAAATTCCCTAATAGGAGGGTGGTGAGGCCCTGGCATAGGTTGCCCAGAGAAGCTGTGGATGCCCCATCCCTGGAAGTGTCCAAGGCCAGGTTGGACAGGGCTTGGAACAACCTGGTCTAGTGGGAGGTGCTCCTGCCCATGACAGAAGGGTAGGACCAGATGATCTTTAAGGTGCCTTCAAATCCAAACCACTCTGTGACTCTAATGCAGCCCAGCCAGGGTCTGGAATGGGAGAACAGGCTCCCCTTCTATGACTGATACTCCCAGGAGCTGTCTGTGATGGACTGCACTCATCTTAGAAAATGGCTTTTGGCATCCTGATTTATTTTTTAAATATGGTTATGCTGAGATGAAAAAAAATGAATTAAAAAAAAAAAAGGATCAAATGAGAATCATCTGTGGTGGTGCTCTGGCCCAATTTCAAACTGGGACTGAGTAGCTGTGACTCAGAAGCATGTTTATAACCGTGCAGGAATGCAAAGTTTTTCCAGGAACAGTTTCATTACCTGCTGGATTAGAAGGAGGATGTTCTCCCCACTTGCAAAGGAGAAGTCCTGCTGAGCCAAACACCTCTGCAGCAGCAGGGAGACAGAATCCCTGGGCTCNATTCGCTGCTGCAGAGCAGAGTGCAGGATGACCCTGCTGGGAGCCTCTCTCCTGCTCACACAGTGCTAAAGGATGGGATATTTATGAGAAAGCAGCTCCTTAAGGGAAGATTGAGAGCCAAAAGGAAAAAAGAGTCTCCAGCTATGCCAAGAGATGCAGGCTCTGTTTCCCAGGATGTTTATTGCCGTTCTCATCTTGACCCTTACCCAGCATGCTGGGATCTGTGAGTCAGGGAGAAGTGTGGCTGATGCCCACATGATTCAACATGGCACAGGGATTCAGAGCCAGCTATGTGGGGCTGTTTGGGTTTTTGTGAATGGAGGAAATGTGAGAAGACAGGGAACAGTGGGTGCCAGGACAGGAAGGCGCTCGGGATGCGCTTAGTTTTACGGAGACAGGATAACACTCCTCCGGTCTGGAGCACAGCTCTGAGGAGGAACAGCTGAGGGAGCTGGGGAGGCTCAGCCTAGAGAGAAGAAGGCTCAGGGAAGACCTTCTTGCTCTCTACAACCACCTGAAAGGAGGTTGTAGCAAGGTGAGGGTTGGTATTCTTTCTCAGGCAACAAGTAAAGGACAAGAGGAAACAGCTTCAAGTTGCACCAGGGGAGGTCCAGATTGGATGCTAGGAAAGGTGCCTTCTCCAAGAAGTGTTGTCAAGCCCTGGCACAGGCAGCCCAGGGAAGTGGTGGAGCCAGCATTCCTGGAGGGATTTGAAAGATGTGCAGATGTGGCACTTGGGGACGTGGTTGAGTGGTGGCCTTGGCAGTGTTGGGTTAATGGCTGGACTCGAGGAGCTTAGAGGCCTTTCCCAATCTAAATGATTCCAAGACTCTCACACCAACATTGTCATCCAAGCCCCACTCCTTGCTCTTCCCCCACCTCTCTGAGCCACACCACCACCCGTGCACGGCAGGACATAACCGAAGACACGGGGCTGTCCCTTCCCGGGTGATCCCGAGCCCCTCTGTCACACCCCCCAGCCTCCCTCACGGCAGGCCCGCCGCTGCCGCGCCGGCATTGCCATCTAGTGGCAAGTGTCCCCTCCCTGCGCCCCACCAGCCTCGGACAGCAGCCCGAGCCTCGGCTGGGCTCCCCCGGCCGACCCCTTCCCGCAGGATGCTTGCATCAGATGTAAACCCCCCGCGCATTTCCCGCAGCCACCGGAGCGGCCTCCGGCTCAGCCCAGGCTCACCGAAATCTCCTATCTGGGCATTGCTGCCTACAGGCACCAAAAAAAAACCCGGGAAATGGTGTTAAAAGCATCCTCTGCTAAGCCGCGGGTTGCTCAGAAAGCCAGAGGCTGCTCCGTAGCTTGAAGGGAGCACCAGGAGGGGAACAAGTCCCTGAGGAGAGGCTGAGAGTTGGGGTTGTTCAGCCTGCAGATGAAAAGGCTCCAAAGAGAGTTTAGAGCCCCTTGCAGTGCCTAAAGGAGCTCCAAGAGAGCTGGAGAGGGACTTTGGACAAGGGGCTGGAGAGATAAGACAGGGGGAAGCGGTTTCAAGCTGACAGAGGGCAGGGTTGGATGGGATATTAGGAAGAAATTCCCTAATAGGAGGGTGGTGAGGCCCTGGCATAGGTTGCCCAGAGAAGCTGTGGATGCCCCATCCCTGGAAGTGTCCAAGGCCAGGTTGGACAGGGCTTGGAACAACCTGGTCTAGTGGGAGGTGCTCCTGCCCATGACAGAAGGGTAGGACCAGATGATCTTTAAGGTGCCTTCAAATCCAAACCACTCTGTGACTCTAATGCAGCCCAGCCAGGGTCTGGAATGGGAGAACAGGCTCCCCTTCTATGACTGATACTCCCAGGAGCTGTCTGTGATGGACTGCACTCATCTTAGAAAATGGCTTTTGGCATCCTGATTTATTTTTTAAATATGGTTATGCTGAGATGAAAAAAAATGAATTAAAAAAAAAAAAGGATCAAATGAGAATCATCTGTGGTGGTGCTCTGGCCCAATTTCAAACTGGGACTGAGTAGCTGTGACTCAGAAGCATGTTTATAACCGTGCAGGAATGCAAAGTTTTTCCAGGAACAGTTTCATTACCTGCTGGATTAGAAGGAGGATGTTCTCCCCACTTGCAAAGGAGAAGTCCTGCTGAGCCAAACACCTCTGCAGCAGCAGGGAGACAGAATCCCTGGGCTCGAACTGTTCACCTGGTGATGCAGGTGAAGGTCCGAGCAGCTCCAGGATGGCATCTCTGGAGGAAGGCACCACACCACCCTCTGCCTGGTGCCCATCTGTGCAGATGTTGGCAGTTGTGGCACAGGCCAGGAGAGCCCCGACGGCATTTCTTGTGCCAACAAAGCTCTGCAGAGGCTCTGCACCACCTCGCAGCAAAGCAGCTCTCACCCAAACCAGGGCAAGTGTTTCCTCTCTGCCATCTGCTCCCACTTCTTCCCAACAACCTCGCCAGGATGAGCCTTTCCCAGCACTGACGGAGATGAGCACCATCATCCTCACAACTGCCAAGACACATTCCCAACACTAACCCAGAGGTGGAATTTGCAAGGTCAGCACTGGGATATATCCACTGAGGTATCAGAGGGCTGGAAGAGAAGTGAGAGCCAGCAAATCTCACACTGGGCTATAAATTCTGCCTCCAGTTTTAAGCCACTGCCACCGTTCCCCCACCCTCCTCTGGTCCCTGGGCTGCAGCAGCCATGGCAGGAGAACTTGGATGTGTGAAGCTGGAAGTGGAATTAGCTGTGCACTGTCATAAAACATCCTCACCTTCACAAGCACTGCTGGTTTAATTATCAAGACTGACAAGTCCAACATCCAGCCTTGGCATCTTTAAAATCAATAGGAAAACAATCTTGTAAAGCTCTCTCTCCCTGGGATAAGGGAATAATCCTCTGGAAATGGAGACTTTAGTGGCTGTATCTCCCCCCAAACAAGATTTTGCAGGTGATGGAGGTATAGAAGGAGCAGTGCCAGAGCAGCTCTCACCCAGTCTTCCCCCTGCAGCCCCTTCCCAAGACCCCAGCTGCAGCACACCTTGCATTCCCACCCCAGGGATCCCTTTTCCTAACCTCTCTGCCAAGTGTCTGCTTAAGACAATCCAGCCCAGGGCATCCCTGGTCTCACTTCTTAAAATGCCTGCCAGTTCTCAGCTGACAAACAAAACACAACCCAACCCAATCCAACACAAAACTGAAGCAAACACACAAACATGAGTGTAGCAGGTCCCACTCAAGGTTCCCAAACCCACAACATCCCATGACAACCCATCAGGGCCGACCAGCCTCCAGCTACCCTCAGGGTGAAATGCCAGGGCTGATTAGCCATGGCTGCTTAGGGAGCATCCATCCCGTTCCCTCCTCCCCTACATGCAGATGCTTCTCAGTGATCTGTGGTGACATACTGTGCAAGCAAAGGGGAGACACATTAATGGTGTCTTCACAAGCCGGGTGGGATGTGAGAACAGGGATCTGGAGCTGTGTATAATCTGCTTCTTATGATTCCCCAAGTGTTCTGTCAGCACAGAGCCTAGCCTAGCACCAGGCCCTGCTCAGTGGCCCGGGACTAAACTCCTCACATAGCTCTTGAAGCCACCAAAAATGCCCAGACACCACAGACCATTCAAGCTGGATGTGGCCCCACACTGCATTGCTGTGGCACTGGAGCAGCTCATGCATCAGAGCTACTGATAAAGTAGAATGTTGTTGCATCTTGAATTAAAGGGGGATTCAGCAACCACATCATAGAATCACAAAATGGATTGGGTTGGAAGGGATCTTTAAAGGCCATCTAATCCAATTCCCCTGCCATAAGCAGCAGCATCTTCAACAAGATCAGGTTGTTCAGAGCCTCCTCCAACCTGGCCTTGAAATGATGGCAGGCTGGAGGAGCTGGGAGAGACTCAAAGGACAGCAAAGGATCCTCCAGTCCTGAGTATTTACGCGGACACAGTAGGGATGTGCATCCAGCCCCATAAAACTCACAGGAGTTGATTTTGATGCTCAATCTCACTCCGTCACCGTGAAGCTCAGTGCTTGCACTAAACCACCTCCACAGGCTGCTCAGGACTTTGTACTCCCCAAAAACACCCAACCAAAACCAACGGTCACCTTTGTGGGGGCATTACAGCACCCAAACAAGCACAAAGGTGTTGCTGACACCTCAAGTAGAGGCAGGTGAGACCCCATCCCTCCCAGATCACCACAGAAAAGGGACAGCATTGCTTTGCCCCCATGCTGGGTGCAGGGATGCTTCCCCCATCCTGACACTGCCCCCTCTCCCCTTTCCTACCTAAACACCCCACTCCAAGTGCTACTGGCAACTTTGCCTTAGGCCAGGAGGCTTTGTGGCTCAACTGAAGAGCCCTGGAATAATCACCCATTTTGCCTGGAGTGCCCTGCTGCTTTATTTAGCTTTGCACTCGGCTGTAATTAGCATTTGCAGTTACATCCTGGCTGCTCTGGGCAGACATGCAGCAATCCCACCTCCCAGGGAACAGCTCTCCGCTTTCCCCTGCTTTGCCATCACATTAAAGTGAATTTCCAGCCCCACTTCCAGCCCCCAAATCCCTCTAACACAACCTCTCCCCTCAGCCAAAAGCTGTGGAGCATCCCAGCCTCACACAAAGGGAGCTGGCAGGAGGTGAGATCACACCTCTCCATCGTCCTCCATCTCAGGCAGGTCCAGCTTTGGGCAAGGCACTTCCAGAGAGGTTCACTTAAGAAGATCCAGTGGTGGAAAAATAGGGATATTTCAGAATGACCCTGCCCTAAACATTGGGGCTGAGCAGCATGGATAAACGGAGACCACAGAGAGGAGGAAGGGACAGAGCACAGACCCAAGGGGATATTCCCCTTCTTGCCACCAAAGCCCTGCAAGAGCCAGACAGTGAGCTGCCAAACTTTACATCTGTGTGGGAACAAGCTCAGAAAAGATAACCCCAGAGCCATCCATAGACAGTCAACAGCAAAAAAACTTATTTCTAGTCTGTCAAAGGGTTGGAGAGGGGTTTCTAAAAGCCTTGTTTCAACTGCTGCACTACCCAAAGTGAAAGAAAATCCCCAGCATCCTCATGACCCCTTTGGCACACCAATGTTAGCTTCTGCCAAAGCCATCAGAGACTTTCTTCTTCCTTAGATCTCCTCTTCACCCCTCCAATAGGTAGGTCCATGCCTGAGGACCATCCTGTGCTTTCTCTGATCCTCTGCCCTCCCTGCAAGGCTCAAGTTGGATAAACACAGCCAAACACCCAGTACCAGGGAATGGGATGACAGAGGAGCCTCCTTCCTGCCTTCGGGCTGCAAATACCCCCAGCAATAAAAAGAAAGCTGGACCAGAACCCCACCAACTCCATCCCAAACCTAATGAAGCCAAACTTACAGGCTCAGCTTTCTCCAAAGCAACCATGCTAGCCAGCAGGGTGGCTTTGACAAAATTACATTGTCAGGACAAGCGTCAGGAGAAGATGGAGCTGTTGAAAAATTTTTCCAGCAGGTCTGAACTTGCACTGAGCAGCTGATGCTCAAGACAGCCAGAGAAGCCCCATCCCTGGCATGCATCCAGGAAGGAGATGCTGCTTCCCTCTTCCAAACCTGTGAAAGAGAAAAGGCCGAAGAGCAAAACCTCTCTCCGAGAGCTCCTCAGTGCTGGGAGGTGTGAAAAAGCGTCCCCCTTGCTGCAGTGACAGGGAGGCGGCAGCTCGGCAGCCTCCGTGAAGGCAAACGCCCTTAGCAGCCAAGGCTGAGCACAGCTCCTGCAATACCTCAATGGGAAAAAGCTCATTGAAAAATGTTTAGGTTTCATTCCACCCAAGCAAATGTGTGGAAATATCAGGTACTGCCTCATGAGCTGTGGTGGGGGGAGAAAACCAACCCCTGAGAAGCTCCTCTGATGGCAAATGAAGGAGCTGTGATTTGTAGCACAGCTCATGGAGATGACACAGGTTTCATCATGGCATCATCCACCACCATGCTCCAAGCTTGCAGGAAAGCTGCTTCCCACCAAACAAGCTGGAGGCATCATCCAGGAAAGATGAGACAATGCTAGCTCTTTCAAGGTGTTTTTTTGGGAAGGACAATGTCCCACTGATCTCCTTCCCCACAGCTGGGGATTAGCACCAGCACATTTTCCCCATTTAAAAAGCTAAGTTAAACTTAACTCCTTGGTGGGCTGTGTAGCACCAGCCCCAAAACTAGCCAAGAAACAGGAACAGAGACATGTTTTGGGTGACCCAAGCACCCACAATCCTGGGGTGAAGGACCAAAGCCACCTTTCCGACTGAGCACACAAAAGGTAAGCGGAGACAAGAAGAGCATCTCTCCTCTCTGCTTTTCTAAAAAAGATCTCAATATTTCAAAGGCCTCTCTGGGAAATCAACAGCCCCATTTTGAAAGTTGCTTTAGTACAACTTCTTAACCTTTCACAGAACCATGGAATGGTCTGTGTTGCAAGGAAACTTAAAGATCATCTTGATCCAACCCCTGCCATGGGCAGGGACACCTTCCACCCGACCAGGTTGCTCCAAGCCCCATCCAGCCTGGCCTTGTACACTTTCAGGGATGGGACATCCACATCTCCTCTGAGCAACCTATGCCAGGGCCTCACCATCCTCACAGTCAAGAAAATGCCATTTTTGGTATGCACAGTGAGACATCCTCTATGTTTTAAAATGCAAAACTCTGAGTTAAATGAAAAATTAGTGATTGTTTGATCAGACTAGATACCTCCTGAAGTCCCTGAATTAACTTATTAGTCTGTCATCCCTGAAATAAAAACTACATATGAGAGTGGGAGGGGGAAGGTGAGTACTACACCTTAGAAACTGAGAGTTGTAAATAACATTAACCCTACGAACTGGAGAGGCTGGAAAACACCTCTGCCACAAACACCTCCCAGCCAGCAGACAGCCCCCATCAGAAGCTCACAGGGACAGCTGGGGGCTGCCTGGGAGACAGGAAGAGGTTGAATTATCACCTAGGGAGGGAAAGGAGGAGGATGCAAACGAGTAGGGAATATCAGAAGTTTCAGTGCCTACAGGCTGTACCGAATCACGCTCACCAGCACAGGGAGATGCTAAAAACCAGAGGCTGCTGAAGCAGAGGGCTGTGCTGCCATCCAGAGGGACTTCAGCAGCCTGGAGGAACAGGCAGAGGAGCAGCATGGAGTTCAGCTTCATGGGAAACACCAAGCCCTGCACCTGGGGAAGAACAACCCTGTCCGCCCTTGCCAAGGAGTGTGGGCAGGGAAGCCCCAAGGGACCTGGTGGCCACTGAGCTGGCCCTGATTCAGCACTGTGCTCTTGGGAAAAGGGGACAGCAGCCCCCTGGGGTGTGTTAGGCAAAGCCAGTGGGTCAAAGAGGTAGCCTGTCCCCTTCAATTAGCCTTGGTGACACGTCCAGGGTGCTATGCCCTACAGGATGGGAGACATGGACTTACTGGAGCCACTCCAGCCAAGGTGAATAAAGGACAGGAGCTGAGAGAGCTGGGGCTGCTCAGACTGGCTGGAAGAGGCTCAAAGAGGATCTGATCAATGCACAGAATACCTGACAGTGGGGGAAGAGGCAGAGCCAGGCTCCTCTTTGTGACACCCAGAGAATGGACAAGAGGCAACAGGTACAAACTGCAATAAAGCAAACTCTGCCTGTATGTAGGAATGAACTTCTTCACTGTGAGGGGAACTAAGCATTTGGGACAAGCTGCCCAAAGAGGTTGTGGAGTCTCCATCCTTGGAGATACTCAAAGCCCACCTGGACACACTACTGGGAGAAGTTTGGAGGACTGTGGAGCCTGCCCTAGGTGACGCTGCTTGAAATTCTTTGCAACTTCGCTGCCTCCCAGTTATTCTGTGTTTCTGAGCCATGGCCAGCCTCAGGTTGAGGGGGAAGCTCCTTCCAAAGCCTGGTTCCTGGGAAGCACAACCAGCCCCAGCATGATCTATGGTGCTAAAAAAGCTTGCTTCCCAACACCTGCAGCTGGGATTCCAGTGAGGGAAGCAGGAACTGCGAGGATGCAGTGACAAAACACTAGGCAGCAGCTCCCGAGCAGAGGTATCTCTTCGGAACCACCTTGTCCTTCTATGTTCAGCTCCTAAGGAGCTCCCTGGAAGCACTCCCGAGCCTGCATTGGCTCAGCCACGCAGGAAGGCTCAGACTGTCCCCAAGTACCCACCCCTCTGGCAGCCCTTGGGAGGCTTTGCAGTCACCAGAATTAATTCAGCTAGGGAAATCCTGTAGGGTGTGCCAGAAACCCAGACTTTGAGGAAATTCACTGAAGGATGCTCCTATTTCCATGTTGTTTCCAGGATATTCAGCAGAACTCAAGTTCATCCTAGGTCAAAAAACAAACTCCTCCCCAGGATGCAAACCTTGATCTGGACTAAAGGGAAGCAGAAAGAGCACTGGGAGGTCTGGGGCAGATACCTCTGGGAGAGATTTTTCTCGAAGCAAGGGACCATGAAAAAGCCGTGTTTCAATGTCCCCATTCCCAGGTTTAACATATCCACAGCCCTTTTTACCACCTGCATTGCTCCTCGTGCAGGGCAAAACATAAGTAGGGAGAGCCACGTTAACAAAGAGACACTCATTAGGCTCAGAGAAGTAAATTGCTTTGCAGGGTGTTGTAGAAGACTTGGAAACATGGAAGGATCTACAGGAAGGATGCTCCCAGGTAGATAATTCCCAGCATCACCTGCCACTGAGATCTCAGGGCTTTCATCTGCAGAGCCCCCAGAGCTCCTGCCAGCTTCCTGAGCTGCCCCAACCCTATTTCCCAGTCATCCCAAACTCCTGGGCTCATGGCAGCAGATGTCTGAAGAGGAGCCCATGGTGTGGGAGGACAGGGCTAAACTGCCTCTGACAGCAAATCACACTGGAGCCTTCTGGGATGGGAGTAGGGCTGCTGCTCAGAACACAGCAGCTGCACCCACTGCATCCAGCACCTCTCCCAAAACTGTGCTGCAGAGCTGCCAGCACCTGTGATGGTGACTCAGAGCCACCCTGGGGCTTGTCCCTTCCCCACAAAGCTGAGGGACAGGGTGGTGGCGCTGGTCCAGCTGCCTGAAGAGCCCCAGCCCATGGGCATTTCGCAGGCAAGAGGAAGTACCACCGCATGTGCGCTCCCACCCTCTCCATCACTGCAGCCAACCCAACCCAGATGGTGCTGGAGAATATGCTGGGAAGCGGCGACAGAGCTGGCAGCCCAGCACACACCAAGGGGGCTCTTTGTCTCATTCAGTACCAATGAAAAAATAAAAAAAATAAGGATTTAAGGGGAAAAAAATCAGCTTCATTTGTAATCTGGGATGCAGAGCGTGCACATAACCAGACAGAGGCTGCCAAGTCGTAAAAAGCCTCCGAGATCTGTGAGCAACACCCTGTGTGTTTGCAGCCTGTTCCGTTCTCTCCCTGCTTCCCATCAAACCGCACAGAGGAAGAGCTGCAGGAACGCTCCAGCCCCAGAGGCTCCCCACAGGCTGCGCTGCAGGGACAGAGCCAGTAAGCGCACAAAGCTCCCTGGACTGCAGCTCCCAGGAAAAGAAGATCTCACAAACTCATAGCACCAGAGACATTAATTAAGACTTTCCAAGAGAGGACATCACTTTTAATTTCCTTATCCATTTGAGTCACCGTGCTGTGGGCAGAGTGCATCACTTCCATGGGACACTGAGACCCTCCATCTATCACTCAGGTGCTCAAAGGCTGAATTATAGCATCCCACCTTCACACTATGCCACGATTCTGCTGCTTTCTCCCCACTCCCTGCCCAACATCTGCCTGGAATCAGGCTTTTTCATGCATCCTGGCTGTAAATATCATTCCCAAATGAGGGCACAGCTTGCATTCCCCAAATTGCACCAGCTAAGCTTAGCACATTCTCATGCACATGTGGATTTCAGCTGTGCAAAGCAGGGTTGGGTCCTGTGTGCTTCAAACTCAGCCTGAAGCCTTTCTGGGATGTGTTCCCTGTGTGGCTCTGCCTGTCCTTACCATCAGCTAAGGAAGCAGTTGCTCATCCTGGAGAAGCCACAGGAGGTTCCCCATTTGCCTATTTTGATGAGGAGCTTTTCTTTCGAGCTCTAAGTTCGACATTATCCAAAGGATGCTGCCAGGCATCCATAGCAAAGACAGCAGTGATTCAACCTTGGAGCGTAGCAGATCTCTCCATACACCTCCATCCCTGACCCTGATGTGTGAACACAGGGATGGAGGACAGGGCATCAGTCTGGGACTCTGGAAAATGCAGTTAAGTGTCTGCCCTGGGCTTAAGTTCCTCAGGCAAGAACAAGGTGGGCTGGTACATTCATTTTCCACCATAAAGTTAATCCTTGCACAGAGCCACTGCCCCACAGGCACTCAAAGGTTTCTATTCTCCGCTTCTCTCCCTGTGCCCACCATCCCACAGACCACCCAGCCACAGCTGGCAAACAGGAGCACAAGGGGATCTCCTGCAGCTACTCAGGCATTTTCCACATTTCCCATGTCCCGTTTAATGTCCACCACTCACTGGAGCTTTGGAAAAATACCACTCCTCACTGCTAACCAGAGTCAGACTGCCCAGGTGAAAGCCCCCAGGATGATTCAAGGCATGCGAGATGGGCCCTTCTGAAAATTAAATCACAGGGAAATTGCATTATTACTAATAAAATTACACATAAGTAAATTAATTTGTTTTTTCACCCCCACAAGGTATCCATCTATTCCCAGAAAGCATCCATGGTACTGGGGTTACTGGCTCTGCACACCTATCTGGGCTTTGGCAAAGCTACTAGGAAGAACATTGATTGTTTGTCCAAGAAGGATAAAATGGTTGGATTGGAAGGGAACTTAAAGCTCATCTTGTTCCAGCTTCCCTGCCATGGGCAGAAACAGCTTCTACTAGCCCAGGTTGACTCCAAGCCCTGCCCAACCTGGCCTTGGACACTTCCAGGGATAGGGCAGCCACAGCTGCTCTGGGCAACCTGCGCCAGGGCCTCACCACCCTCACAGTCAAGAATTCTTAACTTTAAAGCCACTCACTTTCAGTTTAAAGCCACTCACCCTCATCCTGCCACTGCACGCCCTCATCAAAAACCCCTCTCCTTCTGATGTTTGAGTCTGATGTTAAAGCAGGAACCTCTGGCATGTTGTTTTTCCTGACTGATGGGGTATCAGGGCACCTAAGTCTGGGAAAGGAACAGACCAAGCCCCTTGGTGCTCACCAACTTCCCAGGAAGGGACCTGGCAGAGACAGGGAGTGGGGCTCTCTAGTCCTCAGTGGGGCATGAGGTCTGCCCAAGGGCCTGAGCCCAGTATCCCCCCAACACCAGAGGCTTCTCAGGAAACCATCATAAAGCAGGATGAAATTATAAACCCAGGCACCCAGGAGCTGGGAAATGCAGAGATAGAACCCAACCAGTCTGGAGAAACATCCTATTAAACCACGGGATGGCAGTAGCCGGCATTGCTGCCTGAGCATTCCCAATGTGCTAAAGGCAGAAATATTGGGCTTTGTGTTTGAGTCACTGCTGGATGGAGCAACTGAGGGCAGTTAAAGCAGCGCATTCCACACCAGGAGTGGGAATGGCTCCGGCTTCATGTCCCTGCCACCGTGCAGAGCTGTGGCGATGCCGCCGTTAATTAGCAAGCAGTTGCTTGAGGGCCGTGCTCCGCCAGCCGACAATTAGTGAGGCCACCCCTCTGCTTCCTGCCCCACCATGATTTATTCATCTGGCATCCCAGTGGGCTGCAAAAGATAACGAGGCACCGAGCGCCTGCTGAGCCCATATGGCAATTTATTTTCCCTGCAAAGCTGCCTGAGTCACTGGCCAAGAGGTTCCCCTGGCACAAAGGGATGAGCGTGGAGCCGAGAGCGCCAGGGAGAGCCCGCCTTGATGATGGGCTGCTCTCCAAAAAAACCAGGAGCAGCCTCAGTGTTATCACAAGCAGTTTTATCATGGAAACCATCCCAAAGAAACCCTACCAGCTACACAGAAGCGGAGTCCTGACCTAGATCTTGCCAAAGCAGCATGCCACATCTAATTAATACGGGGGGTCCCCTCTCCTTTGGGTCTTTTATTAAACATTATTCCCCAAATCAAATTCTGGAGTCAGGGAACTGCTCCAGACCAGTGATACTGGAGCAGGATGTGCTGCAACAGCTTATCCCAGGCAATCTGGCTGGGCAGACACAGGGAAGGGAAGCTTGTCCTTCAAATGTGGGACTGAAGCACGTGGCTGCAGCCTTGGTCACATAGAGAATGACAGGTGAGAGAGACTAATCCAGGATTTGAAGCCGGGCTTTTCTCACAGCACTAAGGCAAACATTGAGAATAAGTTAATTAAAGGAAAATAATAAAAAAAAACAGTGGGTTCTAGCTCAGTCAAACACTTCTGTTTTCTCAAGTTTGTTAATGTCCTGGCTTGCTCTGATTCAGGAAGGCTTGAACACTTTTTAGAATTAAATACAAATCAAAAAATCGTTTTGGTTGGAAAAGACCTCTAAGATCATCAAGTTGAGTCATTAACTCAGCACTGCCAAGTCCCACAGAAAATGTCCCCAAACACCACATCTACAGATAATCCCTTCACAGTGGGGTCTAGCCACAGCAAAAGCAGAAAGGCAACAGCCCCCAACACATCTAAATACCAAGATATACAGCCAAGGGAAACTGCCTTGACGACTTCCAAAACAGAGAGCTTCCAACTTCCCTCTACCACCCCACAATCTGGGGACACACCATTGCCATAGGATGCCACCCTCCAGCTCAGAGCCAAGCAGCCCAACTCCAGAGTGCCAGGAGACGGAGCACAGCTGATGCTGGCTGCTCCACAAGGGTCACACTGCCAACACAATAAGCCCAGCCCTGCCACCAGCCCCACAGAGCACAGGGAACGCTCCCTCTCCCCCCAGCTGCCCACCTGGGCTGGGGGCTCTCCAGTACTTACTCCCACTCCTTCCTCCGTGCCTGGGGCGTGCTCTGCATCTTGTGTGCCTCATGTGCCTTGATGATGTCCCTCTGCTCGATAAGCCCTCCCCGTCGGCGCTTGATCACATCCGGGCTCACAGGCACCAGCTGGCCCAGCCCCAACTCCAAGGTGCTGCCAGTATCCGCATCAGCATCCCGGGAGCGAGAATCATAGAGGGCGTCAAAGGAGGCGGCGCGGGACACCAGGGCCTGGGCCAGGCTCTCGGGCTCCAGCAGGTTGCAGGACTGGGTGTTCTGCATGAGGCCCAGTCGGTGCTGGCGCCACGTCTCCTCCTCAGGCAGGGCCAGGACACAGCGGGACGAGGCAGTGTCCAGTTCAGCCCCCCTGCCCGGCACCGGGGTGCCCATGGAGCACGTCCCGAAGCCCAGCATCACTGCTGCTGGTGTGGCTCATCACTCTGGAGGGGAACAAGACAGAAGAAGGCTCAGGGGTTTGATCTGTTTACCCCACAATTCCCTCCCCTCCCTGCCACGTCAACCAAAAGTCCTGTTTCTCCTGGGTTTGTTGGGCTAGACCCTCTCAAACCAGCACACACATCAGTGGATGCCCAAGGTTAGAGCAAGGGGTAGCACCTCCTGCCTTCCTCATCCTTCCCGATCTGGGCCCCTCTCAACCTCTTGAACCTGCAGCTCCCTGATCCCATAGCCAGCCCTCCTTGAAGCAGCACAGCATGAAGAGATTGGAAAAGAGGAGACTTAGGACACCTGGATCAAACCACCCCTGGGCTCCTTCCATCTGGCTGGTTTTTCTCTGTGGGGTGTCCCTGGCTGGAGCATCCAGATCCCCCTCCAGCCTCACACTCAAGGGATGACAGCCAGGCAGCCCCAGCGACAGGCAGAGCTTCACGAGGCTGCATATGGAAATACCAGAGTGGCTTTGAGTGGGGAGTTGCACATGGGAGCCAAAAGCTCGGGAACACTGCCAGGAGCCCCACACCATGCAGTGCTCCTTGGCTAAGCAAAGTAGATGATGCCCTACAGACAGGAGATGCTCATGTCCAAGACCATACCCAAAGCCTTGTCATGGTGAAATGCTTGATTTTTGTGTTGGAAAAGCTCTGTTCAGCGTGTTATTGCTGTGGTAAAGGCTTTGCTTTGGCAGTCCCAGAAATTCCCCTTCCAGTGTTTGCCCATAAGGAAGGTGAAAAAGGGGATGAGAGAAAGCAGAAGGCAGTCAAGGCTCCCTTCCTAACTACATCCCTAATGCAGGAGAAAGCAACCCAGCAAGGAAAAGCAGGATTTGAATCCCCCAGTCATGCAGCAAACTGAGCACATCATCATCATAACACCTTCCCAGGACATTCTTTGGAGATACTTCCAGAAAAAACCAGGAGCTGAGAAGAGAGGTTGGGATAAAGGCTGGGAAAACCACACCAGAAGCAAAAATAAATTAAATAGATGGGGAAAAGATCAACAGAGGGGACAACACAGATCATGGCCTCCATCATAGTCAAAATAAGCCTGACATTCCTCACAAGGGGAAGGGATGAAAGGGCCAGGAAAGCATTCCATCATTTCAGGTTTGTGGTGCTGCAGTACAAATAAAAGGCACCTAAGTCACCCTCACATTTAAACCAGCCCAGCCCAAGGGATACTCAGCCCTTGGCAAGCTCTCCAGAAAGAAAAAGGCAACTGGCAGCAAGAGCCTCAGCAAATTAATTAGCACATTGATAAGACAAGTTTGGCTGCTCCCACTGAAAGATATAAACGGATCCTTCACTCCGATATTTTGCTTACCCGTGCGACTTTTTTTAGGAGCATTAATTACTTTTTCTGGACACCTTCCTCATATTGCATTTTCCCCAACTTCTGCTTTTCCTTTTCATATTGCTCTACTCATTTTCAACCCTCCCCTCTTAAACTTTAACTCTGGGTTTCCTTGGGTTTTGGGGTTTGGTTGTTTTTTGTTTTTTGTTGTTTTTTTTT
>VZRN01005359.1:337060-358048 GCA_013397935.1 Dasyornis broadbenti
TTTTTTTTTTTTTTCCCTGTGGTTGGTGAGGGGATTTTTTGTTTTGTTTTTTTTGTTTGGTTAGGTTTTTGTTTCGCTTTTGTTTGTTTTGGTTTTTATGTTTTTTAAACAACCATTAGCCCTGTTCCTTTCCTAGTCATTTCCTTGACAAGGACAGGAGGATTTCATGTACACCAAGCATGAATACTCCAGGTTTCAGCTGTGCCTGAGGACAATCAGCCAAGAGCAAATGAGGATAAATCCCAAGGGCAGGTCCAGCATCCACACAGACATTGGCTGTGCTGATGCCTCCCAATGCATCTCCCACTCCAGGGACACTGGTGATTGCCAGGCTTTGGGTAAGTGGAAAAGTTCAGGCAGAGCTCTCGAACAAAACACTGAGAAAGTTTGAGGAAATAAATGGAAATAATTAGCTCTGCCTCCACCTAAGGAAACAGGGCTCACGCTGCCAGCAGAACAAGCCACGTTCCCTCTGGAGAAGTGACAAGGAGAGAAGGGAGGATGCCAGAACATTTTGTTAAGGAAAGCTGACGGGGTTTCACGCTAACGAGGGTGCTCGAGGGATGCCACATGCCAGGTACCAAGTATCTGACAGGACACCTGCCCCTCTTCTGGCCTTTAGACCCCTGCTCACACAGAAAACAAACACTTTATTTTTACCCAGATTCTGAATTAATGGGAAAAACACCACATTGGCTCATGTAATTTGGCTTCTGCTGTTTAAATGCCAGCCCTGCCTCTGTTGGTGGGAGCCCATAGCTTGGGCTGTGCTGGGAAGAGGCATGGCCAGAGCCAGGAGCACGGAACCACCCAGCAGCCCTACCTCCACCCTGGATTTTCTTAATAACATAGAACTTGTGTGCGTGTCACAGAATGGCCTGGGTTGGAATAAAACCTTGAAGTTCATCTCATTCCAACTCCTCTGCCAGGGACAGGGACATCTTCCACTACCCCAGGTTGCTCCAAGCCCTGTCCAACCTGGTCTGGAACAATTCCAGGGGCAGGGCAGCCACAGCTTCTCTGGGCAACCAGTGCCAGGGCTTCACCACCCTCACAAGGCAGAATTTTTTCCTAATATCTAACTTAAACCTACTCTCCATTTTTCTTGTAGGTTCCCTTCAGGTTTCAGTGCCTCTGAGCCCTTCCTGCTGCAAATCAGCCTTTTCCTGGGAATAAACCCAGGTTGCTGCATAGCTCCCTGTTAATAGCTGGGCAGAAGATGACTTCACACCTCCACTAATGGCAATCAGGAGGTAAAAACAGCAAAGGAAAACAGCATGTCCACCTGTATGACACCCCTGTAGTCCCACACATGGTTTCCCACAGGTGATCCCAGCTGATGCTCGCTGTCCATATCCCTCATGGCATGACTGGGATGCAGTAAGGACATGGGACAATCCCTGCCATCCCTGCCACAGGAACAGGGATGTCCCTGCCCAGCAAAGGGACACTGGTCTGTATTTGATATAGGAGAGCCAAGGAATTGCTGTACTGTGACACAAAGCAGGCTTTCAATACCTTAAAATGAAGCCTGTAGAAGTTTTCACCTCCCAAACTTCAGTCTAGAAGTAATAAAAATCAGGAAATTCACTCTTTGCTCCTGCTGTGGAGAAATCATCTGGATAAAGCCATGGCCACAGGGCACCAAGAGCGGCCAAAATGAATTAGAGAGGGGATATTCAGCTGCAAAAACATTGGCAGTTGTGCTCTCACCTGCACAGGGGCTGGGAGCAGCATGATGCTCCCTGCTCAGCCCAGGGCACAGCTGAGGACACAGATCACCCAGCTGTGTTGACACAGCTGGAGGTCATCCCATGGAATGAGGATCTCAGAGGGAATGCACCCAGCATCCACCCATCCATCCATCCCCTCCCACATGGAATTGCCGTGGCCAAACAGGCACAGGACATCTCTGGCCCCTTGGTCTGTACATCAGTGTGGGTTGAAATGGGACACAAGCACCCAAAGGCAGCATCCCACCCCACAAACCACCGAGAACACAAGCCAGGGCAGCATGACCATCCTACAAACCACTGACAAGAGGCTTTTCAAGCACCAGAGCACAAGAATGGAAGAAGAAACACACACAGATCCTCTCTGCAGCATCCTCACAAGACCCAACCCCGATATCTCAACCCCAGCCATATGCCACAGCCAAGGAATGCAGCCCCAGCAGGTAGGAGACCCTGAGATCTCACACCATGCTTCATTTTTTTCCCCTCTGGCAGCTGATTAACTAATAAAGAACTGCAGGGAGAAGCAGGTTCCCAGCAGCAGCACTGCCCTCCAAGGAGGAAATTCCTTTTAGAGGTGTTCTGTGTGTGTGTGTTTGTGTTACAATGGCAGCAATCAAGTCCTAAGCCAAGTAATGATGTATTACCATAATAACTACACTCAGCACTTAAGGCACTGGGTGAGCTCTTTGCTTCCATTATCTGAACAACCTTTACCAAAACCCCCTGGAGTTAAAGCAAAAGGTTTAATGCTGTGCTGGTCCACAATGGCTGATCTTCCCCAGGCAGCACAAGTACCCACCACTGCAACGCTGAGCTCCAGCAGTGCCATTAGCCCCAGGAGGGCAGGGAGGCAGAGATCCCTTCTGTGAGAGGGCAGGATGGACAAACCCTGACTGTGGTGTATTCCACGGGCAACAAAGCTGCTGGACCCCTCCAAGCACCCCAGCAGCCTTCCCTGGGGATTTGGGGGATGATTTTGACAGCAGCATCAGAGCAAGAATCTGTTAAATATATATATATATGAAAAACATATATGATACTATATATAACTTTATGTAAGAGCATCTAGGATGCTGCTCCCAAGCACCTTGGGGACACACCAAGCCCGACAAGGATTCTCCACTTTGCCAGCCCACAGGAGATGTGTCCTCCCCAGCTTGGCTGGTCTCCCTGGGAACTTACATGCTGAAGTACCTTGGCCTAGTTCCACCCTTCCTGAAGCACAGGGATGCTCTGAATCCCTGCCCTGCCACCCCTTCCCTTCGACTCGCTGACCTGCTTCTCCCCAGGCCATAGGGGCCACTCGGTTTCCAGGACAATCAAAAGCCTCTCTCCACTGAGCCATGCTCGCCCTGAGCTGCTAATTATCAGTCCCTGCTCCAAGGGGGAAGGGGAGCTCACGCTGCTTAGAAAAGCAGAGCATTGAACCTTCAAGCGCTCAGAAGAATTTCAGCGTGGGGCCCTTCCAAACAGAGACAGATGGGCTGCGAGAGTGACTGATTCATCCTCGTGGCCTTTTCCTCTCCTGCCACGTGCACTTCCCCTCACAGTGACACGGATGCTGGGGTGGGTAAGCCCTGCCTGGGTCAGCTCTGGGGCCCCTCCCCCAGTTGCTTCAGCCCTTCTTGCACCAAGTGCTGGGGCTGTGCAGCACAGTGGCTGTGGGAGCCAGCTGGCCAGGAGATTATTTTTAGTCAAGTCATTTGATACTGGGGAAAAGTTTGTTGGATGACACCCTCCTCCTATAGCCCCCAGCACTGGTAGATTTGCAGTGGCTCTGCTGGAAAGAGCTGCTCCCAGCATCCCTGGGACCCAGCAAGAGCCAGGGCTGCATTCCAGGCTTGGGAGCCCGGTACACCAGTAACAGAGGGACTTTAACAACGTGGGAATGAAAGAAAGAAAAAAAGGAGACATTTACACACAAAGGCTCCTTGCACAGACTTAGTCCTACGCACAGCAAAAGGTGTGGATGAAAGAATCAGGTCAAATGTACAAAAATGGGAGAGCCAGGAAAGGCAGCATTACATGTGCCAGTGTGTTGAGGCAAGAGGGACATTGTAGAATAAGAGATAGGCCACTTGGCTCAAAAACCATTCCTTTCTAATCACCCACTCAAATATAATACACTATTTTTTTGGCCTTTGTGGCACCAAAACAACACAACCAAGGAACACCTGCAAAGATCAGATGGAGGAAAGAGCAGAGCTCAGAACACCCAGGAGCTGTTTCAGGCTGGGAGAAGCTGCAGCAGCAGACATCAGACAACCTTTTGTCTGGGAAACAGCTTTTGTTCTGCCATGCCAGGGTCTGTACAGCTAGAGTGATGCTGCAACAGTAGAGCCCACTCTTCAGAGCTTAGCACTGCTTCTGCTTCCCAGGAAAAGCCCAGATGGAGCCAGCCGCTGCTGAGGCCCCATCCCAGGCAGGAGGCATCTCCGAGGCCAGCGAGCCCCCAGGGGGTACGAGGGCTTCCCTCAGGTAGCACAGCCCCGAGCACAGGAGCCCTGCTACAGAGCACCACTCCCAGGGGGATCAGCTTTAGGAAGATCAAAACATGAAATTATCTCATCTCTCTTTTAAGAGCAACTGTTAAACAGCACCACTACTATTTATATAAATGTATGTCAAAGAAATCAGCGTTTCTCCAGCACAGAGAGCCAGAGATGGCATGGGGAGCAGGACCCTTTCCCTAGGGCTGCTGCAAACAACAAACTCCAGCCCTGAGGATGTGTTCAGGGCATGGGCAGGCACATCCTTGCTGGGGTGGCAGTGAGAGACAGGGCTGTCTGGCCTGACACAGGGATAGGACTAGGCACAGGGATTGGGAACACCCATCCTGACAAACAACCCAATGTCCAAACCTCTACCAGCTTTGAGACACTCATCTCATCTCCTCTCTCTGCAGGGCAGATCTCTGCAGCTTGAGGCAAGACACCCCTCACATCTACAACCTGCCACCCCCAATTCCAGTGCCAGCATCCCAAATCCCCAGGAGCGCAGAGCAAAGGCAGACAGACAGACCTGAGGGGGTGTGTGCCATCCGCCGTGGGCAGGAATGGGGAACAAGGGACAATGCCTGGCACAGCTCAGTGTTCCCCTTCCTCGTATGAGCTCTTCCACCCAGCAGGGGAGAGGTATTGCTGCGGTGGTAGCAGCTCTGCAAACACCACAGACTGAGCTTGGCAATAGGAGTAATCCAGGATGGGAAAGGCGGCGTGATCCATGTGCCAGCAGTGTCCAGAGCCCAGCAGAGCTGTGCGCAGCCAGAGAGCGCGCCCTCAGGAGTTTGTTTTCCAAAGAAGGGCACAGCCAAGACTCCTGAAGATAATTTCCAGGCCACCCTCCAGGAATTAGCTCTGCTCCTGCACAAGAGCACAGGCTGTCACCTATATGGAGAAATGCTGTCCTTCTCCCTCTGCTCCTACCACAAGGAGATTCTCCTTGGAAAGGTGCAACAATCCCTGGGCTCCCTGTCATCCCCAATGCAGGGCACACAGCCAAGGGAAAGCACAGACATGGAAACAGCCCCAAGCTCATGGACCTCAAACTGTCCTCTTGCCCAGCCACAGGCACAGGGAGAGTGGCATCAACACATCCCAGCCCACCATTTCCTGCATATCTGGCAATCCAAGAGCCAGTACTGCAAGCAGCCAAGGACAGAGCCCCATCACCCCAAGGACAGCCCGAATCTACTTTTTTTTTAGTGCACAGCAGCAGTGCTGGCTCTGCACATCACACCTCAGCTGCTCCCATACCCAAGAAACAGGAATCTGGGAAGCAATGCTGCCAAGCCTGGTAACTCAGCCTGAGCTGGCACGTTTCAAAGAGGACAAGTGAACCCATGTGACATCAGAGTTCAGCATCAGTCCCCATCTCCCTGAGCCCTAAAGCAGCTGAAGAATTGCCAAGGTATGGAGAGGAGCAGGAGCTGCCCGCACGAGCCAGGGTGTGTTGGAAGTTGCCGTGCAACAGAGAAAGAAAATGCTTTTGAAAATAAATAGAGAAGCCTCTGGGAAGCTCTGCTGACAGAAGGCAGCCAGTCCTGGCTCCTTGGTCCAGAGCATCTGGAACGAGGCAGCACATGGGACGGGGCTGAGAACAGGGCATTGCTGCTGCTGAGGGACATCAGGAACCCAGGTCAGCTTGAAACCACGGATGTAAAGAGGATTTGGTGTAGGTACAGAAGGAAAAAGAGGAAACCATGCATGAAGCACTCAATTCTCCTGGGCACTGCCCTGGGAAAAGTTTGTTCCCCTCTGTCAAGACCGTGTGAAGCCACTCCCCCTTGTCCTGTCACTCCAGGCACTTATCCAAAGCCCCTTTGCAGCTCTCTTGTAGCCTCTTTCAGCACTTGAAGGGGCTCTAAGGTCTCCCCAGAAATTCCCTTCTCCAGGTTGAACAACCCCAGCTCTCTCAGCCAGTTCTCACAGGAGAGGTGACTGCAAGACCCAGGAGCTGCTCAATCTGGGCTCCCCAGAGGGTTGTCCCTGGCCTGAGTGGCACCCACTGCATCCCAGGCATCACCAGCACTCATCCCAATTCTGGCTTCATGCTCCAGCTCACAGCTTCTCCAAAAATACCTGCCTTAGCCAGGAGCTGGGATGGGGCAGGAAAGACACCCAGCTTGGATTGCAGCATCACAGGGAGATGGCATTCCATGGCCACGAAATCAATGTTTAACCTGGCAAAGCCAGGGAAAACAAGTTCAGATTTCCAACGATGCCTTGACTGAGGTGACTCACAAACCACAAAGTGTGTCAGTGCTTAATAGACCTGCAAAGGTAATTATACCATCCTGGAAACTGCAGATTCCCGGCAGAAGGAGTCACAGCACCCCTGAGAGGGGAAAACAAAGAGATGCTGCAAAGGTGAGTGACAGCAGGCTTTATTCTTCTTTGACTTCTGCTCCCATTATGCACAAAGACTCGCTGAAAAGGTCTCATTGTTTGTGCAAAAATGAAGACACTCTCTTGCACAAACTGCACAGTGAAGAAGAGAAGGCGATAGTGAATAAGTCTGTCCTGCCATGCTGGGGGGAAGAAATTCCTCCCTGTGAGGGTAGTGAGGCACAGGTTGCCCAGAGAAGTTGTGAAGTGTTCAAAGCCACTCTGAGCTACCTGATCTCATGGGAGGTGACCCCGCCACAGCAGGAGGGCTGGACCAAGATGATCTTTAAGGTCCCTTCCAACCAAAACCATTCTAGAATTACAGGAAGAGCATGTTCTATGCATGATCCACTGCAGGGTCCTCACCAGCAGCTACAGCCACAAATGTAAGTACAGAGCAGAGCCCTAAGTCCCTGGTAAACAGAGCAAAAGCCTCCTGAATCCACCTTAAAGGAGAAAAAGCAGGTTTTCCATTTGCTCTTTCATCCAGGCCTTCTATAACAAGTCCTTGCTCACCTCACACACCACAGAGAACCAAGTGGATTTGCCTTATCCTGGCTTGAGCAGGGTTGGGACAAATGGACAATAAAAAGCAATTTCTTGCCTGGCAACATCACACGTGCACAAATCAGGCCCGGAGTACCCTTCAGCAAGCAACCAGCTTCCCTACTGGTTAAGGAAGCATATCCCAGGACACTCTGCTCCTTAGGGGCAACAGCCTGGAACAGCTCCTCCCCTTCCTCCTACTCCACATCCTTTCCTGTTCCTGCCATCCTCAGGTGGTGCAAGCTGCTACACACCCCCAGAGCTCATCCTCAGAGCCCAGTTTCTCCCACACTTTGGGAGATGGGAACAAAACAAATAAATGTTATTGTGGAGCTAAAAAGAACATTTCAGCAATCCTGCTTTTTCCACCAGGACTAATAACCCGGCTCAGCAACCATCCAGTTCTCACCTCCTACTTAACGCACACACTCCCAGGAAGTCCCAGGGGCCCCTCTACTACTCAAGGGAGACCACCAAATCCCTCAGGAAAGCCTGGCTGCTTCATTCTGGCTCCCGAAGGCTGGACCCTGCAGAGGGCCATGGGCT
This sequence comes from Dasyornis broadbenti, assembly GCA_013397935.1. Lineage (NCBI taxonomy): Eukaryota > Metazoa > Chordata > Aves > Passeriformes > Dasyornithidae > Dasyornis > Dasyornis broadbenti. The sequence goes on from VZRN01005359.1 coordinate 344,775, forward strand.
AAGCCAGCCTGGACACAAGCCCAGTCCTGCACTAAGGTGCCAAGTGAAGGGTTTGTGCTTCTGGAAACCTTCAGGGCAAGAGGACAGGCATGGATCATGGCATTTGGAGGCACTGCTCTTTTGGATACACCCGGCTGGACCCCAGCCACCATCAGTGGCCTCTTTTCCCTCCAGCATCACAGCTTTGCCCCAACTCCAATGCCAATTCCCACTCCAAACCACAGCCACAGCAGTGCCGGTCGCCCACCGTCTGCCTTGCTTCCCTACAGCCAGCAATTCCAGCACCTCCCTTTGGACCAAAGCCACTGTCTTATCACCGGTCTCCCTATCCTCCCCTAAATGTTTCTTCTTTCAACAAGAGCTCATCCAGCTCCACTTTCTCTTCTTTTATCCGCTTGCTACAACTGCTGGCACCGAGCCGCAATTGCCTTCCCTCCTTCTCTTTGTGGCATTATTTCATCTCTGCTGTTCCATCCGTCTGAAGCACGTTTCTTGGAATAATTTGTACCACAGCAGCCTTCCTGCCAGAGAGCTGCTTTGTGGGACACTTAAGTGCGGTGCAAATGAGCTCAAATTAAGGATGAGACTAATTCATGGAGCAGAGGAGGGCAGGCACAGCCAGGAATAACAGCCTAGCCCCAACCTCCAAGCTCGGCACTGCTGGCAGCTGGAGCCTGGGAAGATCCAGCAGGAAAAGAGCAATGCGCATCCCATTTCTTACACCACTCTTTATATAAGATGTGTATCAGTCCAGCCCAGCATCCTCCACAGTCCTGGCTGAGCAACCAGTCCAGGCATGGAGGTAGAAGGAGCTTTGCTCCAACCCAACCTGACTGCTCCACTCTTCAGTAGGGAGATGGAGCTGACATGATGCCTGACAACTCAATTAGCTCAAAACTATCATGGAATTGGCCCTTTTGGAACAGCACGTGCCCTTGGAGCTTGGACTTCACCATATTTGCAAACACCAGCCCTCACACTGCGGTGACTGCTCATCAGTGGCACCCCCATCCATCCCCCTCCATCTCCAGGAAGGAGAGGCTCCTCCAGACGAGGCTCCTCCACAGTCGACACACACACAGCTCTTTTTACACCAGGGAACTGCCATCTGGAATTTTTAGACTTCTCCAGGATGGCTGAGGCCCGGCAGCGCGAGACTGACAGCGTATGTCACCCAGCCTGCACACACCGGGGGATTTCTCCTCCGGCATGGCATGGCCAGCTGGCACTGCCCAGTTGCCCAGCATGGCCATCCCGCACTGCCCAGTTGTCCAGCACAGCCCCATGCTCACACCCACCCCCACACTGGACACCAGCAGAGCCCACTGGCTTCCAGCTCCTCAGCAGCTTGAAAACAGGCAGTGCTATTTCTGGCAGCGTCCCTCCCCCTCTCTCTTCTCTTGCCCACTCTCTCCTTCCTAAATAGCATCACACCACTGATTCTCCCATGCCAGCCATCCACCGTCTGCCGGCAGGTTTTGGAGCACCAGCCGCATGTTTGAGCTGGGCAGAACCAAGCAATCATCCTTCATGGCCCCCGCCCCCACCTGCACAGCTCAAAGTGGCAGCAACCACAATCCATCCCTCCCAGAAGGGTACCATGCTGACACATCCACCCTTCCCAGGCTGGCACTAATCCATGACTCCCATCCAATATTTCAGGTTTAAACCAGGTCATTTTCTTGCTTTAAACCTTGTTTGTGTGTCAGCTGCCAACTGAAACATTTGTGAGGGCTCCAGTCTTCCTCCAGGGCCTGTTGGTGTGCCTGGGGTGCTTTAAAACTCCATCAAACTACACACTAGCACAGAATCACCATTTGGGAATACTACCCTCACCTGTGCTTGGGTTTTACACCTTTCCCTCTGCCTGACACAGACTGGACAGTCCCTAATAACAGGGTCAGCAATCTGTCAGAGTCCCGAGCTGAAAACAGAGGGTGCTCAAAGCCTGTGAGCACCCAGATGGGATCCTCCATCTCAGAGAGCACCCGGTGCACAGGGGTCAGCATTGCAACCAGGACCAGGCTTCCCAAGCAAAATCAAGGCTTGCCCTAAAGCAGTGGCTGCCAGGACCAAGCTTCTGGCCTCCCCAGCTGCAAGAGCTGCTCACAGGCTCTGCTCCACAGCCACACAGCTCTGTCACCCCCCACAGGCAGTGCTCAAGTTGTCACCCACTCTGAAGTGATGCCCAGTTCATCACTGCACTGGGACCCATTGACTCATCAGACTCAATAAACAGTTTGAGCTGGCAGGGACCTTAGAGATGATCTTGTTCCAGACCCTATGCCATGGGCAGGGACACCAGGTTGCTCCAAGCCCTGTCCAGCCTGGCCTTGAACACTTCCAGGGATGGAGCAGCCATGGGTCCAGGAAAACAGGTGAAGGCAAATAGTCTGTCCTGGTCCTTTTTCCTCGGAGTGAACAACTCCAGCATGCCAACGGGGAGGAAACAGGCCTTGTGCCCAGAACTTTGCTGTTCCCTCCTCCCTTCCCATGCTTTATTGAGGAAGCACCAGTTGGACACTGCTGGACCAGTTGGACATAAACCTGCCCCATCTCCTCCAAAAACACTCTTGAGCCAGAGCACTGAGCACCTTCAAGCTGAAACTACTCCTAAAACTACTCTTATTGGCCAGCCCAATACAGACTAGAGCAGATCCCTCATGTATTGCCCACCTCCCAAGCATATTCCACATCCCCTTGGGATGGATCCCAGCCTTGCACACACACAGGCTGCATCTTGGCTCACTTCAACCACTCTCAGGTTTATTTTGCGGAGGAAACCTGGCCCCAGAAGCTCAGCAGCAAAGTTTGTTAGCACCAGTGAGTGCCCAGAGAAAGTGTCGAGCTGCCTACAAAGAGCTTCCCAAGATGTCAGCATCCCTGCAGTGCCACAAGGCACAAGACTCAATAAAGCCTTGGCACCCAAGGTACCCTTCTGGAGAATCTTTTTGGAAGCAAGAATAATCCACAGTAGTTTAAGGCTCTTTCCAGTCACCTTGAAATTCCAGCCAAAATGTTGAATCACCCATAGCCTGGTGGGGATCCAAGAGCAAGCCCAGGTATTCACCTCTCTTCCAAGAGTCAGAGGTCTCCCACATTGCCCCAGCAAATAGCCAGGAGCTGAGCCAACACCTCTGGGTCAAGATCCCTTTGCCTCCAGGCTTTCCCACCCCATTTGGAAATCAAAACTCCATGGGCACAGACCCTACTTCACAGTATAACCCCCTAAATAAGCTTTGATTGAGGATGCTGCACACTGAGCAATGCATCTCTAAAAGAGGTTGGGTGCTTTCCACATCCCACAGGAGCTGTAACATGAGGCCAGTACTGAGTGTTTCTAAAAATCTCAGCCTGCTGCAAGACATGGAGCCCTGTGTACGTAGAGCCTGCTTGAAACGGCTAACGGATTGCATTTATTCCAAGCTTGCTACTTCCATATGCCAGGAGAAAAAAAAATAATAATAGAAAAAAAAAAAAAGCCCTAAATCAGAGCAGTGATAAATTTCTAAAGCTAGTGTAGCAAGGGGGAAAAAAAAACAAACCTGTAGTAGAAGCAGCCTCCCAGAAACTCCCCTGTGCTGTAAATGCCAAATCAAGTCAAAAGGAAGAGGTGGGGGAAAATCCACTTCCAAAACCGATCGGTGTTGGGGACAAAAGGACAGCAGTAACCATGGTCTGTCACTGCCGCCATCGAATTCAGCATCCACTGCAGCAGCTCATTATTTAAGAAGTAAAACCTGCACTTCCATCCCCGGGTCCAAAGCAGGGCATGGAAAGACAGGCTGGCCCCACACCACCTTGGGAGAGTGGGAAGTGTGCAGCCACCAGCCTGTCGCCTAAAGGGACTTAATGAGGAGTGGCAGGGACAGGAGTTGACCCTACACCCAACAGAACTGGCTTGATTTCATCTTTGTTGCTGGGCTTCCCCCAGGAACCACTGAATCCCACTGGGGCAATGCCAGGATGGATTAATCCTCACTGGATCCTTCTTAAAAACAGGCTCTCCACCTATGACTCCCCCAGCTCACAGGCACCATGCCCTTGGTCCCGATGTGACTAACATCGCTGGCATGTGACGAGCAGCCCATCCCTCCCGGGGAGGGACACAGCCTCCCGCAGCACAGGCAGGCAGAGTGGGCAGCAGAGCTGCGGCATTTTGGCTGGAGCAAGCTCTCCTTCCTTTTCCTTGAGGGATTTCTCCATGTATTTACCAGCGTACTCCATCCCGGGCTGGGGGAGGGTTGTGGAGGTGCCAGCCCTGCTTCTTCTCCTCTGCAGCACCCAAACAAGCCTCGCCCCAATGCAGGGATGCTCCAACACAAGCTCAGCCCCCAGGTCCCACCACGGAGCTAAAAACTTGGCACCATCCCTATCCACCACAGTGTGCCCGAGGGGACCCGGCAAATCTAATGATGCTTTGGTTATTTATGAAAACCCTGGGTTCTGCAGGCAGGAAATCAGAGAAAATTCAGCTCAGCCCAGCCCAAGGCACCGCGCCATGGAGACGCAATCCTGCCTCAGAACCAGAGGAGCAGCGGTGCCTGACAATTCCCAAAGCAGCCCCAGACACTGAGACTTCAGGAAAAACACACACCAAGGACGCTGCTGTTTGACTGAAGAGTCCAGAAAAGAAGTATTGTGTGGAAAACCAAGAGTTTGGAGAAGAGATGAGAAATGCAGTTATTTGGCATTCAGAATATGAAACAGAGGCAACAGCATCCTCAACTCCACCAAGCAATACTGCGAGGCCAGCAGAGTAAAATGTTCCACAGCCAAAACAGGACTGGAGCAGAAGTCCCTCCCAGTCCTCTCTCTTTGTCCCCAATTTCAGAAAACAGTCAGACCTGAAAAAGTTAATACAAGAAGCTAAGAGTTAATACAAGAGCTAGTGTTTTCCAGCTCATTTTTTTAGATGACAAACTAAAAGCCTCACACATTTCTATATTCCAATGCAATGTTTACATTCCTTGACTGAAGGAAACAGCAGGAGCAGCCCAGAGCCTGCAGCATTCAATCTTTGAATCCACAAAGCTACAGATCCACCCCAAAACAAGGGGAGAAAAAGGATAAAAACTCAAATAAAGCCATTTAATGCAACAAACACACAAGGAGAACTTTTCAAGTCACCCGCACCCTCCAGCCCTTTGGAAAGACATTAAACATTCCACAACAGCTTTTATATATTGTACTGGGAACTACGCATGGCCTGAGGGAGGTGATTTGTCTTCTCCTCACAGTGATGCGCAGCAATAGCCACCGGCAGGCAGCCCGGCTGATTTGACGGGTGCAGGACATGCACCAAGGCACCAGAATCACACAGGCAGCACCTCATTCTGTGGCCACATCCACCCAGTCCAGCCTCAGAGAAGCCCCACATCGGGGCAGGGGAAGTTACTCCCACCCCACCATGCCAGTGTGAGTTAGCCCACCACAGCAAAGCAGCATCACCTGGGCAAATGGAAACATTTCCCAATGCAATCTCATGAAGCAATGATAATATTAATGTGCTTCAAGACAGGGTGATCAATTCCTGGTCTGGGGTACTTGTGTTTTCTGGTAGCAAGGATCCAATATCACCTAAAAAGAAGAACTGTCAAGCCTCAGTACTTATTCTGTAGCTCCAGGAGCCACAGTCCACATATTTGTCAAGTCTGGTCTCCTTTAATAGAAAAAAAACCTCACCTGAATAGTTAAGGGAACTGATGAATAACAGGCAGATGAAAACACCGTAAGTTGCTCTCTCTCCTATCTACCCAACCTGATTTTTTTCAAGCATTTAAATCCTCACTTTGACTTTGCTCCTGCTGCTGGGCACTTCAATCACAGCATAAGCCTTTATTAGTAAAATACATATTTGAGCCATCAGAGCAGCTTCAGCTTCTCTTCTCATCACCTCACCCCAGCTCTCCTGTGCTGGCACTGCGGGTGGGACACTCCCCTGAGGGTGGCAGAGCTGGAGCGTCACACATGCATGTGCATGCATCTCCTTTCCCCTCTCCCTCTCCTCCAGGCATGGAGAAACATCAGAATCCCAGAGCCCCCTTCCTGTCCATGTCCCCCCGTGGCAGGAGGAGCCTTCAAGATGCCGAGGGGAAAGCATGGTGATCTCTCTCCATCCCCTGCACCCCTGGGAGAAACTGCCTTGGATATCCACAGGAGCTCCCACCTCATTAGCCAACACCTCTTCGGGAAGCCTGGGCCAGGAAACTTGCCTGCTTGGGGCAGGGAGGCCGCAGGGAGTTCCCCCCACCTACTGTCCAGGAGCAGCTCCACAGCCCCGGCAGCAGTTCCCCTTCCTGCCAGGGAGAGCATCCCGGCATGAGCTGCACGGTGAGGGGAATAAGGAAAACACAAGATTGCATGCAAGAAGCTTTCCAAATTAAAAACAGAGAGCACAGCCTTTGGGGAAGAGACCAGTATAATTAAAACACTAATTCAGATTACAGCTTTTGCTCTGGGTGAGTTCCAGTCACCCAAAAATCCCAGCAAGGGACAGCACCAGGTCCGAGCCCAGCTCTGAGCCATAGCCACAGCCCCAGGCACACCAAAGCCCTCTCCACCACTCCCTCTCCGAGGCAGAAGCTGAAAAACCACCTTCCTCCAGAGGGAATCATAGGGAAAACAAGCTCCAGCTCTCAACGAGCAAAGAGACAATTAAGTACCTAGAATAACAAGTAGGAAACAGGTGACGGCTTCAAGGCTAATAAACCGTCTGAGCAACACTAACAGCTCCCTGCATGAGCAAAACAGACAAAGTGACTAAAACAGTCACGACAGTCACAAGTGAGTCGAGTGAGACAAGGACTGAGTGAGTTGTGGCACTTGCCTGGAAGCAGGCACAGAACAGGAAGCAGGCAGGACACACCACAGCATCCCTGGCCAGCCTGCTGTAATCCAGACATGCAGTTCTGGGAGAAGGGAAAAAACCCTCCAAAAGTACAGCTCAAGAGCCTGGACCATAACTCAGTGGGAGAAGAGTAAAATCCTGCAGCAGAGTGAGAAATTCTCCCTGCAAGACCTTTAATAACACACATGAGTGCTGCCAGCCCTGGGGGTGGGGTGGTAGCCAGGCAAAGGGCAGGAGAGATCTGCTGAGCAAAGAGTGTCAGCTCCAGGAGTTGCTGGTGGCAAAAAGTGCCAAGAAGCGGGGTGAAGAAAGAAAAAATTAATTTTATCTGGTGGAAACTGTCTGCTCCAACACAGCAGGCATACTTCATTTCAACTTTGCTTTTTATATCACATCCACCATGGGAAAAACAGCACCAGATTTAAAAGACGGCTTTCAAACCTAAAGCATCCAAACCTTCAACTTCCTATTCCAGCATACACTATCAAATTTGGACATTTTTAATGCTTCTACCCTTTTCTCACCCTTCTTACTGGTTCTCATGAGTTTGTCTGGTGCAAAACAGCTTCATTCCACAGAAGCATTTTCATCTCAACCAAAGTGCTGCTTCCAAGGCCAGGGACATCTCTGTCCGTGGTCATCAGACCACACCCTGGTCCAACACACAGGATGTCTGTGGATTCCCTGGATCACCACACTGCACCCCGAGGAGCTGATTTCCTCCTTTCCTTGCTCAGCATCACCCCAACACACAAAAAGGCCTTTAAGGGCATTTCTCACCCCCTGTGACACTGCAAAGTACTCCAAGACCCAGCAGCACTTTTGATGCCCCAGGGTCTACAGAGGGGATGGCCCTGGGACAGCTCCAGGGGTGACAGCTCTGGGACAAGTCAGGCTGGAAGGGGAAGCAGCCTTTGCCAGAGAGAGGAAGCAGGAGAGGATTTACAGGCTAATGTACAGAGTGCAAGACTGGTGGTTTTCCAGCCTGGATCACAAGCAGGCTAGAAGGAGATGGAGAAGCTGCACAGATGGGTGTGAAGGTAAACCTGAATAAAGCAAAGCTCTCCTGCCAGGACCAGCTTCCCACAGGGTTAGTCTGCCCATCCAGCTCCAGACCAGCTGACATCCCGCCCATTCCTGCTGCCTGCACATCCCAACTGACCTTGGACACAGTCTGGCTGCTCCCAGGCAAGGAAAAGGGCTGGAAGGACAGGCAGGGCTGCACTGCAGCCAGCCCTGGAAAAGAGACTGGAGACCTGGAGCAGCCTCCAGGGCAGCACCAGCCACCAAAGATGGAATAGGTATGCAGGAATACCACCGAACACAGTGTAAGGAGGAAAAAAATAAAGGGAAAGGAGATAGGCACAGAAAGGATCCATAAATCCCCACACAGATTGGAAAAGCCACTTGAGCCCCGCCTCACCAGAGGACACTGGTGAAGCAGCAGCCACCCTGCACTGGCACAGAGCAAGAGATCAACCCAGTCCCCTCTTCCTCCTCCTCCCAGGAATCTGGCACCCTGGAAAACCTGCCCAGCCTTTGCATTTTGCAAACCTCAGCTCTAAAAATAACACTCGGTGCAAGTGACACATTTTGCGCAGAGCCGGCGAGTGCAGCCCACAGAACCAGACTCACTTCGCATCAGGGACAGGTTTTGTAAACAGGGCTTTTTTAGGGTTGCTTAGTAAGCCATGATAAAACATCCAGAGCCGTCGTTGGATGGGGCAGCACTGAAGGAGGGACCCCATCAGAGGTAAAAATCTCACAGAGGAAAACAGGGTGGGGAAAACTCAAGGGCTGGCCCCTGTTTCCCAACATGTCCCATATTCCTCAACTCACACTTGCAAGATTGAGATGGAGTTTCTCACCCTTTATCACACCACAAGAAGGGTCCCAGCTCCAGCCATGCCAACTGCAACAATACTCCCCTCACCAGCTCCTTCCAGAGAGAAAAACTGCTATTTTTAGGGAAGCAGAGGCTCAGTGATGGCCAGATAGACAACCCCACTGCTGGGGGTCTGTGCACCACCTCCTAATCCCTCAGATAAGCAGGGTGTGATCCTTCCCTGACTCCTGCAGCCACTCCCCAGCGGCCAGAATGACAGGCAGAGCAGGAGGAAGAGTAGCCCAAAGTGTTGTTCAGTTAATCACAGTAATTAGCCACCATCTTGAGCAGCTCCCATTAGTTATAGCCTGATTTTCTCAGGCACAGTCAGCACATGAGGTTTCAATTAAAACTCATCACGAAACCAACATGGAAGTACCACTCTGACCCACCATGAGGCTCCTTCAGGACACAGGAACATGCTCTAAAGAGGTGCTTCTTTCCTTGAAGGACATGGTTTAACTAATTTTAAGGCAAGTATAATTTCCCAGCCCTGCTTGGGAAGCCTCAGCGAGCACACAGTGGCTTTGGAGAACAGATGCTGGAGGACAGGAGTGGGGAAGTTTGCATTTTTCCCACCCAATTCCAGGATTTGATCCATGCCCTGAATGCAGACTAGAGATGGTATTTCTCTCTGAAGCACTGAGCTCCCATCACCTCATGAACCCCATCAAGACTCACAGCAGACAGGGCACTGTGCCCAGATTTTTGGGAGCAGGATCACTGCCTGCACACTCTCCAGGGCCCTTTGCTAACAGTGCCAGGTTGCACAGAGCCCTCCACCCTCCAGCACTCACCTCTAAAAAATCACACACCATGCCTCAATACCAAATAAGCCGCCCAATACAGATGAATTTGCTAAAAGCATTTGCACCGGTTCCAGCTGGAGGGCACGAAGCAGATGGAGGCAGGGTAACAAGAAGGTAAAGCCCACCTTCTGCCTCCAGCTTGGAAAAACAAGGCTAGGGGAATGCAAATGCTCTTTGCTGAACCAGAAAACTTCACAAAACTATTAGCCACAGTTTAATGGGCTCTCTCTAGGGATGTGCTGGCAGGGGTAAAACTCAAGCCTGCCCACACCTCTGTGCTTTGAGGCACCTTTCCAGCTGGTTTGTGCTTATTTATAGGCAGCAGTCCTTGGAGAATCATGGGAGCAGATGAAGCTCAGCCCCTTCCCCCTGACAACTTTGAGCTTTCTGTGGCCTTTCCTGCAGAGATCAAGCTCAGTCATCTCCAGCATCTCTCCAGTCCCAGGAGGCACGTGCTGCACACCAGGAGTTCAGGGTGTTTTTAACAGGATTCCCCATTCCTGGTTCATTAAGTGAAAGGAAATTGAGTGTGTTTGCACTAATGAAATAGAACAATAATCCTGAGCCAGGCTGGGAAGCACAGGTGCCTGTGGATGGCAAACTGGGCAGCAGCAGGGCTCGGTGCCTCTGCAGGGAGCGGGTGTTTCAGTACCTGTGCTGCTCTGTTTAAACAACTGCCTGGAAAACCCAATACTGGATTTAAATCCAGAGGCTCTGAAGCAGGGAGCACATATCCCAGCATGGAAAACACTAAAGATAACACATCTCTGCCAAAGAGGAGAAAAACAACCCTTCTGTGCCAATAAATAACACAGCTAGGCACAATTGGAAGGTCGCCTTGACATGGGATTTTTTGAAGAGAATACTCCCCCCAGGAAAGCAGTTGGGGGGTGGGGGGAGAGCCTGCCCCTCATTTTGAAGATTCCACATCCCAACATTCCCACAGGGGAATTGTGGAGTAAACGGTGCCAGGGAACCTCTGACCCAACCTGCTGCTTAGAACAAAGTCAGGATGATACCAGAGGTGTGGGAAAAGGAGAAAGCCTAAAGCATTCACCCCCCAAACCCCCAGGCTCTCGCCTGCCCTGATCATTTCTCATTCTGACAGAGAGCTCAGCAGCCTCTCCCCGGGCACGAGGCCTCACACCCCTGACTAATGGTATGTTTTGACATCTCTGAAATACTCCAGCACTTCATTTCAGCCGCAGGGAGCAGGAAGGAAGGAGGGGACACGCTGGTGGGGAGCCGGCACCAGGAGGGAAGGGCAGGAAGACCTTTTGCGAGAGCAACAGGCAGGGATAAAGCAAAGCAGCATGGAAAATATCTGGAAGACGGATGAGGGGCAGGTTGGGACCTGGAAGGCACCTGGGAAGTCTGTCTGATCCCCTCTGCTCCTCGGCTATGCCTTCCCTGGAGCTCTGGGGACCTGCAAGGCACTGGATTTATTTATCATCTCCTCCTGAATACACTGCTTGAGTGGGGACACAGGGATGCCCAACTAACTCCCAGCAAGCCTGAACCTGGTTGGGGAGGGATGCAGGATCGCCTGGGACACCTACCCGGGGAGGCAGGAGACGGCAGAGTCCCCAGGCTCCTCCTTTGGACTGTCTCCAGCAAAGGAAGGAAGGTGACAGACAGCGATCCCCGGGGAGATTAATTAACGAGCCTCTTCCCTGTGTTCAAACAGGCACCTCCGGCCTCGGGGGAGCCGGCGGAGACACAGCCCCAGGCTCTGGCAGGGCAGCAAAGTGCATCCCAGCCACCAGCCGAGCTGCTGGTCGCCGCCATCTGCCAGCCAGCATCACTGGGGAGAGGAGCAGCCGAAGCCATGGGGGGGATCTGGCTCTGTTCCTGACAGCTCTTGCTCATCACCAGCTGCTCACTCTGGGGCTCAGGCAGTCCTGCTGCACCCCAGGGGCTGGGGAGAGGGAAGAGCAGGGTGCCTGCTTGGGGCTCCACATCACCACACGTAGTCCCCAGAGAGAGAGTTGGAAAGTGGAACAGCCTTGGGACAACCGGCCCAAAACACCCCCTGCCCTGAGGGAAGTGGCTCAGAGCACCACCAGATTCACCCCGATCAAGCGAGCAGAGGCCCCTCAGCACCAAGGCGGAAGAGCCACCCCCTGACTGCCTCAGCCCAGTGTCCAGCCATCCATTCCAGCCGCGAGCAACCTCAGTGGCATGCATGGATCCACTCAACCACGGGATGCAGAAATGAGTAGAAACTCTGGCTGCCATCAGCAGAGTGCCACTCACGGAAGTTTTCTTGGGTCACTGGGAGCAAGGAGCCCATCTGGCAGCAGCAGAGGTGCTGGCAGAGTGCTGGGGGGACTGATTTTCTATTCAGCTGTCACTAAAGTCATCGATGTGGCTGTGAGTGATTCACACCAGTGCATGAAAAGCCTGTGAGTCACACACTGGATGCAGTGGGTGGATGCATTGACTCAGCCACACCGGGGATGGGGCACAGGGGGCTGCAGCCTCACACGGCCAAAGGGACAGTGCTGTTTGCATGGGGTCAGAAGCACAACTGCCAGCAATCCCACAGACATGCTCAGGTGCCCGTTAGTGCCCTCAGTAGGCATGGGTGAACCAGAGGGAGACTTTGCCTCTGCATCAACCTGTCACCTGCCCAGAATAGGTGCCAAGGTGCAGTGGGGCCAGACCACACTCTCACTCAGCCTTTCACTGGCAAAAGGTTTGCACTGCCCTGTGTGGCAGCAGAGGAGGAGGAAACCCCCAGGTGCTCAAGGGATGCAAATGCATCCCAAACTACAGCAAACAAACTTTCCAGGTACTCCAGGACTGCTGAAGAGTGAAGAAACTCAGCCAGGCAGCAGCAGAGACCAGTGCCAGGATGCCATTGCCACCTCCTCCACCACCCAGCCCTGTAGCCCCTGTCTGTTGCCCTCCATCCAGGGGAGCTCAGCCCACTTGCACAGACTGCAGTGCTGCATAAACACTTTGGGGAGAGGGAGCTAAAGGAAAGCCCACCAAAACCTTCACATTTGGATGGCCCTCAATCTCTCCAGTCACTCAGCAGGTGGTGGCTGTGCACCAGCCTTGCCAAAGCTGCCAGCAGCAGCAGCCGAGGCTACGAGAGTGTGGCTCATCCCACTGACAGCGCTTTCCGTGATGTTCTGCCTCCTCTGCCAAACCAGCCCAGCCATCGATTGGGATCAGCTGAGAGTGTCACTGCATCCCACAGCACCCTGAGCCCAGACCACCCCATCTGCAGCACAGACCAAGCCCAGGAGCGGGATGAGATCACCCCGGGGATGCAGGGGGACGTGGCCCATGGGGGACACAGGGTGGTCCATAGGCCAGGTAGCACTTGTCAGTCCAGGATCGTTGGGGAAGAGTTATCCCTGGCCCCACTCCAGCCACGCAAGGAGCCAGCAGGAGCCACAAGCACCAAAACACACGCTCTGCAACACAGGAGCAGCTGGGGGAGCTGGAACATTGAGGCAAACACACCGTGATTTAGGACCCCACTCATTCATCACTGTCACCAGTAACACCCAGGCACTCAGGAGCAGCACCTGGACCCACAGAAAGTGGGGACTGGATGCACAGAGAAAACACGAGACGGAGCACTGGGTGCCGAGTGCAGGAAGAGAAGAGGGGGAAAGAGATCCCGCACATTTGGGAAGCCTTAGGCTGGCAGGGGGAGTGGACTGGAGCTAAAGGAGCCCAGTGCTGCCCTGCATCCCATCCAGGGCTCCCCAGG
>VZRN01005359.1:358111-369332 GCA_013397935.1 Dasyornis broadbenti
GTTGTGACGCTTCATTCCAGCTTTACCCACTCACCCACTGGGGCATGAGGGTGGGCAGTCCCCGGAACGGCCCCACTTACACACAACCCTTCCGAGGGTAGCGGGTCGTTCCGGGACCCCCAGCCCCCCAAACCACCTTAAGCAGAGAGCCGAGGCTCCCTTAATACAAACTTTGCGAGAGCCCCAGAAAGCTCGGGAATGGGAAAAGATCGGGAGCCTGGCGTCAAACTTGGGGTGCCGTCCCAAGGCTCTGCTGGAGCCCCCCGAGCTCCCCAGTCACAACCCACCTGTGGTCTCTGGCTGCCGCCGGCTCCTTCCCCCGCGCTCCATCCCCGGAGCCCCGCGCATCCCGGAGAGCAGCAGAGACAGAAGGGAGGGGAGGAGGTGTCCACCGGGAATCGTTCAGAGAGAGGAGGAGGATGGAGACAGCCCCAACTGGCGTCTCCCGGCCGTCCCCAACAGGTAGCAGCGAGCGGCGGGGGGACACGATGTCTCCGCGGACTTGGGGACAGCGAGCGGGAGCTGGCCCAGGGCCACCATCCCGCTGGACATGGCTTACCTGGGGATAGAGGCATGGATCCGGCCGGGGGTTATTCCAGAGACATGATTTGTAATGGAAAAGGGAGGAAAAGAGCCGTGGGGAAGGGAGGGAAAAAAGGAGGGAGGGGAGAGGAAGAGGGGAGGGAGAGACGAGAGGAGCAGGGGAAGGAAGGGGGAGGGGGGATAAAATGAAATAGAAAAAAAAAAAAGGGGAGAAAATAGAGACAGTTAAAATCTGTCTCCTGCCCACACAGCGAAAAAGAAATTTCTGACAATCGGAGGAAGGGAACTCGCACATAAACCAGAGGGGGCAGACGGGGGATAACAAAGGAGNCAGCCCCCGGGGCAAGGACGGGGCATACAGCCTCCTCTCTGCCCACCCAGGCCACTCTGGTGTCAGCCACGGCCCAGCAGCAGCACCCACAAACCTGGCAAAGGACCCCCCCATTGCCCCACCAGCCCTCGCCGGTGCTCCCCCATCCCTGCTTCCCAACGCGCCTCTCCTTCTCCCTGCGCACACCAGGGCATGGTGACCGTAACACCCAGCCAGAACAATGGCAGCTGTGGGGACAGGGACACGGGTGCATATTCCACCCGCTCCTGAGCAACCAGAAATTGCTCCCACGGCACGTGCGAGCTGCCGGTGGGAAGGGGTCGCATTCCAGTCTCCCTCTTTAATCCCGTTTGCAGCCCAGTTTGCAGACGTGTATCTTCCCTGCTTCTGCTTGGGCTGTATATTTCTTTCCCAGGCAGCACCCACGGACAGCTGGACCTGGAGGTGCAGGGTGGAAGAGCTGGAGGTGACACAGTTGCTCTGCGTGTCACCCGAAGAGCCTCACAGCACTGCCACTGATGCTGCCAAGGGCTGTTGCCCCAAGGCAGCATACAGACTTCTCATATCCCCCCTTAGCATGGGCAGGGAGGAGCCCTGGCACGGCACAGCTCAGCACGAGCCCAGCTGGTTGGTGCAGAAGCCCTCAAAGTCTGGTCACTGCTGGCTTCTCTGGGAGACCACCCACTGCAGCCTCGGCCAGGGGTTCGTTTGGGTGGCCCACACCACAATGCCCTTTTCCCTGGGCTTTTTCCCTTCACCACACTGCAGAGTATCCCAGGAAACCTGTGCGGCTTGGCAGCATCCAGCAGCATCCTGAACTTGTTAAGCTTCCAGAGCTAGGCACAAAGGCACAGAGCTGCCCCTTACCCTTACGCTGAGTCCAGGCATGTGCTGCTCCATGGCACACAGCCGCTACCCAGGCACACACCTCACCTGCATGGGCAGCTGGCACTACAGGAACACATCACCCAGAGCCAGGGCACCACTTCTGATCCTTTTATCTTGCCAGGACACTGTGTTGCTCTGCAGTGCCTCGCTGGCATCCCTGGGGCTGGGAAAGCAGCAGAGCTGCTCACCCAGCCACCCCCTTACAGCGATGCCTGCTTGTGCCAACCAGCCCAGGTGCTGTCTCTTTAAAACCTTCATCCCTAAATCTGAATGAAGCTAGGGGAAGAAAATCCTGGAGATGAGTGCTTCATTTAAACATCTCATCCAGCACTGCCATTCATTCATGCTCCTGCCCCGGCATGCTCCTGCCAGTACCTTGGGGAGGAGGCACAGAGGAAAATCTGCATATCCGCATTCTTTTTGGGATGGATAGAAATCACTCAAACAACTCCCAGAACACTGCACAACAAAATCCAACCCAAGCAAGGCCATCCTGGCACATACAGAATGGTACAAATGGTGCTATGGGGTGCACTCACGTCAACAATTCTCCCACTCATTCTCCCATGTTCTCAAAAGCTGGCACTGATAGGGATGCAAATGCTCCCTGCTGGAGGACATCCCTCCAGCTCCCCAGAGCAGGGGCTTTGACACCATCTCACACACAGCTCTGCAAGCATGGTGTTCCCAAGTCCTGCTTTCCACAGCCTCCCTGCAACTGGGACTTATCCAGGTGGAAGCCAGCTCGAGCGCTCCAAGACCACTTCTCCAGTGACAAGCCCAGGGTATGTTTATTTCAATGGATGTGCTGTTCCTTGGGGACCAGGGATGCCTTGGATTCAGATGTCTCCATGGTTACCTGCTCATGGTGGGAGCTGGGGGTAATTGAACTCTGGGGGGTTCACCATCCATTGTCCAACTCCCCGTCCCCCAGTCCCACAGCTCCACACAGCCCCTCTGCCTTCCCAGCAAGGCTCTAGTGCAGGAGGAGGGGGAGGAGAAGTGAGGTTCTCCCCAATAACTCGTTATGTGAATAATTTTGCTGGCTCTGCGGATGATTGGGCATGAATGCAGATCAGCTTCCTCATCCTGAAAGAAAAGATATTCCTGATCAGCACCGAGACAAAGCTGAGCATCTCCTCCCACCACCCAGAGCTAGACAGGAATGAAATACGGAGCGACAGCATCAGGAGCAGCACCGACATCCCAGTGCTGAGCTGCTGTCGTCTCAGGGGAGCAGCAGCAGCAACTCCCTCCCGCTGCCGGTGTTCCCAGTGAGCTGAGCTCACAGGAGCTTCCCTCACCTCACTCTTGTGGGGTGAGAGTCCAAGGTGCAGGCTAGAAACCCGAGGTAATGACTGGAAAGAGAGCCAAAAATTACAGAGCTGCAAAGCCCAGCTAGACAGAAACAAGCACTTTTACATCCAGGGGCATCCGACTTTGCACAGCCCTGAGCTTTGTGGAAGAACCTGCAGACGCCTGAGCCTGTTGTCCAAACCACTTGGACTTGATCCATGTTCTTTGCTGGCTGACCTCTTATTCCCATATAGCAGCATTGTGTAGAGTAACCTCAAGGACCTCCAAGTTTTTAATCCTGCTTTCCTTCCACGCAGCACAAAATCCTAACTAGTTTTCTTCCTCCTCATCGTTCCCACACAGACAGCCACAAACACTCCAGGTGCAGACTAACGGGTCAGTTTAGAGGGCAGTAAAGAGAGCAGTCAAAGGGCAGCAAAACACAACCTGTTGGGGGAAAAATTTGCTTGCAAGAACTGCATGTATCTAGTCTGGAAATCAGAAGAGGCTTGGTAGCAGTCTTCAATTATGTAAAGGGTTGCTGCAAAGGATGTGGGAATAAATTGTTCTGCATCCCCACAGGGAACAGGACGAGGCTGTAAATTGTAGATTAGACTCTAGAAAAAAAAAACACCTCAGTGGCAAAGATTATTTAAGCTGTGGGATAGACAACAGGGAAGCTGCTGGGATTTGAGAGCAGGTGAGACAAACACTGATGAGGTGTTCTGGATGAAGCAGCTCCCTTCTTGAGACTGGGGAAGACACTCTGTGCAAGGTATGCTCTTCCCCAGCCATTTGAGCATTTAGTGCCTGCTTCAAGCTAACTTTTCACTGCTTTCTGCCAAGCATGAGTGGACCAACAGCTTTTTTGGGGGTGATAATTCCACCTTTTGCAGTGCCCATGGTGTTATAGGTACCACAGCATCTCAGCCTGCCCTCGCTGGGGAGGGGAGCACCCCGATCTCTCTGTTCTGTGCTTAGGACCCACAGCACATCAGGGATCACCATTCAGGGACCATCTCCCCTCCCAGGGAAGCTGCAGCAGGACAGTATCACCCACCCTTTGCTTCCCAGGAGGAATTAATGGTGGGGTCCAGCTCCTCACTCCCTCTGGACTCATCAGTACCTGTAAAGTTGACCAGTCTGGGTCAGAAAGTTTTGCTCCTTGTGCCTCTTTTGAGTACCATGCTCATCACTTTCAAGTTGATCAGTGTGTTTTTCTTCCAAATAAGCCTGTGGGGATTTTAAACAGAGCTAAACAGACAGGAGATGAAGCCCAGGGCCAGCTGAACACATCTTTAAAAACAAAGAATCCCTCTGTATTCAGAAAAGCCTCCAACTCAGCTGTCAAATTGTCTGCTGGTCCCATCAGGGCTATCTGGTCCCAGATATCCATGGACCTTCATGGGGAACAAGTGCTGCTCTCCTGGAGAGAAGAGATTGCAATTGCCATAGGGCAAGGGGTGCTGTGTGCCTTCCACAGCTGGTAAATTCTCAGAATTCTGTAAGACTCCTTGGGGTGAAAAAAGCACCTTCCAGTAAATACCACATGATCTCATGAAGGTTTGTTCCCGAGGACCTGTCTGTGCCAAACTACACACTTCTGTTTAACAACAGGAGAGCCCATGGAACTTGAAACATCTTTAATAATATTTACTCTCTCGCATTAATATCAACGCTAACAAGGCCAGAGGAGAAAAAAACGTCCTAAATCTCAGGATGTTTATATGAAGGGAGACTAAACTTTCCTGAAGTAGGAACTTTTCCAAAGCCAGACAATCCTCCCTGGAAAAAAGTGAAAATTTCCAGTAACAAATTTATGAAATGAGGCTGCAAAAGAAAACTACCAGAGTGCAGTGGGAGGCAGACAAAAACATGGAGCTTTCTCGTTTGGGACCACACTTCTGGCCATGTGAATCACAAAAAAGCTGCATCCTTAATGGAATCATCAAGAAGCACTAAATTTAACTGAAAAAAACTCCTAAAAATCTCATTTACCCATCAGCTATTGCAGACTGCAAGAAAAAAATAACAGCAGATTTCCCTCTGAATGCTCTGGCCAAGTTTTGTCAACTGGGTTATGACCAGACAGGCAGCAGTTCCGGGCTGTCACTGAAACCTGAGCATGGAGGAGAAGCCTTTGCCCTGCCTGCTGCTCCACCTCAGACATTTAGTTTATATTCCAGTTATGAAACAAGTGCTGCTCTCCTCTTCCCAAATCCCATCTTTTAGCTGGAGCATATATTTTCCTGGCACTTGTTCTGCTCCAGTACCCAGCCTCCTGTGTTTAAAATGTCTCTGCCATGTGGAAAGCACACAGGGACCTGTGCTCTTCCCCTGTTCCTCTGTAACTGCAGGTGCCTGCATTTCAGCACAGAGACATTTTTATCCACTTCCCCACCCTCCCCATCCATGCCTGAGCTGTTTGACTCATATCTGAGCCATTTCTCAGGGTCTGTCTCACAGCCCAGTCAACACAGAGGGAACCGGTGCCAAAAACCCATTTCTTTCTGATCTGATTGTTTGTTTTCCTGCCTTTCCAGTTTGGGATTTTTGACAGGGAGCCATGTGAAACCAACTGCTCATTGTTTACTGGGAAGCCTGCGGCTGTGTTTTAGTCATTTCGTTCACCAAAGGACCCGAGGAGATGATGGAAAGTCAATTAGCTCCCTGCAATAACCTCTCCGGCAAAGCTCTTCGGTGTCCACACACACAGAGAAAAGCCAACCCAAACAAGTGCCCTGGGGTGACATCGCTGGACCAGGGCAAAGCTGCTCCTGCTGTGCTGCCCAGTTTCCTCCACCCCTGCTCCCACAGCAACACCCCAGCTGAGGCACACCCCCAGAGCCACCCTGTTCCATATCCATGTCTGATCTGGAGGGTTTGGAGAAAGGCACAGCAGGGCAGAATCCCTGTGAGGGCTGCCCAGGAGCACTGCCTCCAGCTCCATCATCCAGATGGCACCATCCCATCTCCCCGAAGAAGCTCCTCATGCTTGGCCAGGATGGGCAGAGCCTCACCCTAAAACTCTCATGGCAACCCAAGGGACAGATCAAGTCACCTCCTCCCTGTGACAGCCCAATCAATATACCAGGTACATTGGCTGTGTGGCACTTTTCCCAACAAACCTTCAATTGTGTTTTTTGAATCTGCTCCAAGACAACTTCTCAGCATCTCACTGACTGCAGAGCAGAATAGGGTGTATTATCCCAAGAGGATAAATAAAAACAGCAGCTTTCAAACATATCTATTTTTAACAAGTACATTTTAATGTCCCTTGGCACCTGCTGGCAGCTCCGCCCCAATGCCAGGTCTCACCCAGGTGGGTTTCAGGCAGGATTTTGGATTTTCCAAAGCCCCTACTCCTCTCCAGCCACTGTTTCCCACCCAAGTTCTACAACAGAGTAGTCCAGGTTCCCGAGCACCCAACAGCAGCATTTTGGTCTCCTGTCCTCTTCAGCTACTCCACAAGCTGCAGACCTCACCAGCAGCTTTGTTGTTTTTCACATAATTAAAATATTAGTGAATTATTAAAAATATTTTTAAAGAACACAGCTTAGGGCTGAGTCCCAAATGCTTCCAGAAACAAACATCTTATCATGTTCCTCCACTTACAGTAATACTGAAATGGACCAGAAAACATTTTACTCACTACAAGTTCTCCTGATTTCATTCCTATTCAAGTCAAGCATAGGTCCTAAATAATTGCTTTTGTGATATTATCAGTTGTATGCCTTGCCCTCATAAAATATTTATCTTCACCAGATGAAGGGGTGGTTCAACATCTTCAGCTGGAGTAGGCAGCCAGTTGTTCATAATCTGTTATAAACTGAATTTGGATTTCTCAAAATTCAAGTTTTACCAGTTTTGCCTTTTCCATACTAAGCTTGTAGGGTGCCAGACGATAAACAGGGCCTTTCAGGGCCCCTGTCAAGAGCAGGACAGCAAGTGCTGCAAATTGCCCAATCTGCCTCCAGGAGCAGGAGTCAGGCACAGCCTTATCTTCACCCTGGCTTCCAGACCAGGGAGCTCCAGGAAGCTCAAAAGTCACCTGATATCCCTGTTCCCAACACATCCACCCAAACACCTGAAGCTCAGCAGCCCCAGGAATTTTCACAGGCTGTGCCTAATCCACTCATTTGGGATGTCCCAGGGCTTGGCAGCTCCAGCCTAATTCACCTGCTTTGATCAACAGGAATTTAGCACAAAACATCATGTAATAGAAAAATTTAGGCTAGAAAAGATGATCAAGTCTGAAGGAATCCATCCTTTCTATCCACTTTAATATTCAGAAAGACTGGATGTTATTCCCCAAGCCTTTATCCAAGGGATTTACAAAGAGACAGTGACTCCCCCAGTGGGACCTGACCCATGGATTTGAATCCAGAGGGCTGCAAAATTACCTTAACACTGCAGAGGGGGTCACTGCACAGCCACCATGCCAGGTCCAGCCACTATGCCAGGAGCAACCTGGTCAAGAGCCCATCCCAGCACTCTGTGAACACAAGAAAGAGTTAAAGACCTCCTGAGCAAAGCTGAGAGCTGGTGATGGGTGTCCCCAGGGAGCCCATGCTGTTTCCATGGGGGATGATCCTGCCCAGGGAACAGGGAAGCATGCACCAGCGAGGCAGACAGCATCCCCTGGGCTGCTCAGGCTCGGAGGCACAGTTCCAACATACAATAAACAACAATATTAGTGAAATAATGTCTAAACAGAGCCAAACAGGATCCTCTTGCCAGTCGGCAGGGAGGGAGGGAGTTTCCCTGCAGGAAGCACCAAGAGATGTGTATACCAGGGAAACTTAGAATGCTGAAGAGCTTGTTTTTGGCATCTCTCTCCTCCTGGTGCAGCTCATCTCAACCCCAATCTCCGAGCAGTCTCTCCTCTACACCAAACATACCTATTCCTCTCCCCATGGCATTCCTGGTGGGACAGCCAGGACTTGTGTGGGTGCACACTCACATACAGCCTCTACAGAGAGGTGTCCTACAAAGTCTCCACTATGTGGAATGCTTTATCCCACTCCTGGAAGTGTTCCAGGCCACACTGGACAGGGCTTGGAGCAACCTGGTCAAGTGGAAGGTGTCCCCGCCCATGGCAGTGGGGTGGAACTAGATGGTCTTTTAAGTTTCCTCCCAACCCAAACTGTTCTGTAATTCCCACCCCTGCCCAAAGGGAAATTCCTGTTTTAACTCCAAGGAGCCCAGCTTTAGGCAAACCAGACACAGGCCCCATAAAGACAAATCCTGAATGCCTTCCCTCCCCTGGGCATGCAGCAGTGCCCAGGAACAGGGGGCTGGAGCAGGATGAGGATCTGCTGCAGCCAGTCCCAGGGCTGCCTGCAGAGTCATAGTGGTGCTCCCAGTGCTTCCATCAAATCCCCAAGCTGTTCACCTTAAATCAGCACGGATCCTAACCCATCCTCTCCTGCCGTGATCCCTCTGCTTGCTGGTGCCACTGACAAGGGATGTTAAAGCCTTACAGAAGCAGTTGTCAGCAGCTGTATTTATGAAAGCTGGGAGCTCCGAACCAGCTCTTATCAGCTTTACTACAGCTCTCCCAGTGTGTCTGCCAGGAGAAATGAGGTTTAAAGGGGTCTTTGATGAAATGTGGATCCAGATAATTCTGCTAAATCCAAGGGAAGCTGGTAAACACAGGAGAAAAATATCAGCTTGCAGCACTTAGAAAGGTACCACAGCTTCCCTCAGAGTGCCAGTCCAGGTCCCAAGCATTTTCCAGAGGCCAGCAGGATGCTGGGATGTGTTTTTGAGGCAGCCCAGGTGTGAATTCCTCTAGGACAAACCTGGAGTGATGAAGTTGACTGTGCCAAGAAGAACCTGTGGTCCCAAAAGTATGTGAAAAATGAAGATTATAAGAAGGCAGGGGAGATATAGAAACGAGGCCTACATGTACCAGCTTTGAGCACAGCCTGCTACCCAGCTGATGGGGAACAGAAGCTACTGCACTATTTTTAAAATCTGAAAATGCAGACCTGGATTGAGCAATGGAATGAGGGGAAAAGAAATTGCTCCCATGAGCTGGGTCTCTCTACTCTCATCTCCCTTCCTTCTGCAGCCACCTCAGCTGCAGGACCTGTTGAGCTCACCCTGACCCACATCACCTGGGCAGGGCTTCAGAAAGCTTCTCCCTATTTCCCTTGGAATTTAACCGTAGGGATGCCCAGGGCGGCCTGCACCTCCTCCTATGGAAATGTTGCTCCAAGAGAAGAGCTGGTGCTTCACTCTGAGGAAGGCAGGGAGAAGATTCAGCTTTTCAGCCCAGGATTTCAGCAGATTCAGCTTCCCTTCTCTGGCTCTACTGCCTGTCTCTCCCCCTTCGCCTTCCCTGGAGCTCACACATGGGCAGTTCCAGCTGAAGGCAGCCAACAGCTGAGGGAATTGTTGCTGGGAAACTGTTCAGGAGCCTTGACTAGACGAGCACCTACAGCACAGGGCACGAGCAGCACAGACAGGCACAAGCCACTGCTCCCTGTATTTGGACACATCATCCACTCAAACCCAGCCCAGAAAGTTGCAAATTAGACCCTTATTTAGGGTGCTGATGCTAATCACAAAAGCACATCTGCTAAGCAAGCGGGATGAGATGTCACAGCCTGCTGGATCCCATTAAAGGTTTTGTGGTGGTGGTTTCCCCTCAAACCACTCCAGTGCTGGGGTGAACTCACTCTCCCTTACTTTGCAGGAGCCTGGCCCAGCGTTTCCGCTCTGGTCCATGAGCACTGGATTCCTCTGCTTGGAGACAGCAGCACTCACTGCCACCAAGGACAGTATCCTTTGTCATTCTACAGACTGCAGACAAAACCATCACCCTGTAATGCCCACTTTTCTCCTCCCTGCCCCCAGGAACACATCAGAGCCTGTAATTAGCTTTGCTCTTCTGACAGTGTGGCCCATGGGAATTCTGCTGGCCACTTCCAGCCCCACAGAAGTAACCCTCACAAAGCAACCCAGGGAGGATCTAGGAGGCAGTTTCCTACATTAAAAAATACTATTTCCTGCATTTTAAAAGACTCTCCTTGCACTGTCTTGCTGAGTAAACTATACTATATAACACTCTCAGGCACATGGTGTGAATTCTGGGGCTGTCCTGTGTGGAGCCAGGACCTGGACTCGATGATCCTTGTAGGTCCCTTCCAACTTGGGTTATTTTATGACCATAAAATACGTATTTTACACAAGATTGATCTCTTCCATTTCATTATAAACACACACTGCCCTACTGTAAAGCTGCCTGCTGAGCCCCACCAGCTCCAAAGCATTAGAGCTGCCCCATGGAGGACACACCAGAGCTTCAGCCCCACTTAGGGGAGTTTCTGCCTGCCCTAAGCCCAGCACACCCCACCTCCAGCCTGCTGCCACAGAAGCACAGCACTTGCTGCCTGCAAGAGACAAATTTCTTCCACTTCTGGCCAGCTCTGCTCAGTGCCAAACTCATTCAGCACAGACAGCAGATGGTTAAATGAATGTTTGCTGCACAAGGCAATGTCTTGAGGTGCTCTTTTGAGTTCCAGCCCTCTCCCCCAGTGCCCAGTATGGGAATTATGAAGAGCAGATCCCTCATTTCTCTTGCGCTGAAGCCTTCCATTGCACAGCTGGGGGAGCTGCCCTCCTGCTGCCAGCCCAGGAGGACCTTGGCTACAACTGCTGGAGCCCCAAAATACAAACGTGGGAGGTTTAGGGCAGCAGATGACCCAGGTGTTTGTGACAGGCCTAACAGATGTGATGGAAATAGCCAAGGATGGCCCCATATGCAGTAGAAACATCCAGGGATGGGGAGTGATTTATACAAAGCAGCTTTTGTGTCCCCCAAGGAATCATCTCCCCTCTTCCCTACCTATTTCTTGGGAGGAAAGCTCAGTGCAGACCCTGCTCAGGCAGCAGAGCTATTTCCCCACCCCATAATCTGGTTTTGCTGCAGATGAAGGATGCTCATGGACCTCCTTACTGCACCTCCCACTCCAGGTTAAGCACATGTGGGACACTGATCTCAGCTGGGGCCTACAAATGCTGCCGTGAAGCACTAATAAAACGGGATAATAGGAACTAGAGGGTGAATTAAACATATGAATCACTTCCTCTCCTGGCTTTTCCTGCTCCTGTTGTTCCTCTGATCCCCTTGGTTGAAGCCCAATGAGACCATCC
>VZRN01005359.1:369377-386087 GCA_013397935.1 Dasyornis broadbenti
GAGGGATGCTTTTTGTCTCATTGTTTTCAGCTGACAACCACAGAGATCTGCCAGTGCTCCCAAGGCCATTCCTCCATCACATGGCAAAGCACAGCCCTTGTGTGGCTTTAGCAAGAGCCAGAGTCCTGCTGGCTCCCCAGAGGCAGCTCCAGCCCCCACCCAAACCTCACCTGCCCCTTCTGATGCATCCTGGCGTTCTCTTCATCTCCTCTGCACAACCCATGCTCTTTGTGCAGCCGTCAGCCTCACACTCCGGAAGGATGAATACACAAGCACCCCAAGATCTCTCAGCACTTTCCAGCTCTCCCTGGATGAGGCTGGACACAGCTGCCATGAGCCTCCAAGGGTACCAGACAGCCCACTCCTTCAGAAAAAAGCCCAAAAAGACCATATCCCCCCCAAAAGAGGCCATTTCCCCCCACCAGCTCAGCCCCAGCCTGGCACCAGGGCACCACTGGCACAGCAAAGGACAGCTCCAGAGCCCTGAGGTGGCTCATTTGCAGAGAACACTGTCACTCTCCTGCCATCTCCCCCACCCTGGGATCAATCCTGCCAGGAAGGGTCTCCTGCCAGCCCAGCCTGTAATTAGGACCAGCAGAGCTCAGGCATGAGCTCTGGCAGCCCTAGGGGGTCTGGTCCCCCCACTCTGATGGCACATGGCAGCACCACTGTCCCCTGCCCAGCTCCCTTCCCTTTATCTCAGCTGCAACATCGACTGCTCCAGCTCCAAGCTAATTACTGCCTGCCAGGAGATGCTGCTGGAGAAACAAACCAAGAGGGACACTCCGAAACAGCAGAATGCCTGGCAGGCACAGACAGTGACAGGACATCTTGCTACAGCTGAAAGGCAGATGGATGCAGTTACCACCACCCAAAGTCCCCATTAAAAGCCTCTGCCCACAGACTGGGGAAGTAGCACAGCAGGGGAAGACTTTGGTACCAGCTTTTCTTCCCACTCTGGGACTCCTGGGCTGTCCCTCCTTGCTCTGATGCCAAGGAAAAGGATGCAGAGCAAAGCAGAGCTTGCAAATGCCCTAAGCCAGGCTCTGGTGGGACCATGAAGAACCAGGGTTGCAAAGTCCTTTTGGGTTATTAGGGAGCCAAGGCCACTCCAAAGATGCAGGAACCCAGGAAAGACAGACCAGACCCCTCCTCACCTCAGCATCAGGTACTGCCTTAGGGACATCTTCGTTACCTGCCTGGGAGTCTTCAGTGCAAGCCCAGGGGGTCACTAAGCATTTGCGATGGCAAATGAAGCTGCAAGTCCCTGTCACAGCATCACTCAGGCAGAGAACAAGCCACCAGATCAATCTCCCTCACTCTGATGGGAGATGCAGCTCTGGGTAGTGCTTGCTTGGGTCCAACACTTCAGGTCACTTCAGTGCACCTGGGAGTGCAAGGTTTTCAACCCTGGGAGCACACTAAAGCACAGCTCTGAATTTCCATGCTGAAGGATCACCTTTTATTTACCATCTGAGACAGCTGAGCTTTGAAGCACTGCAATTTCCTAGTGGAGAAAACTGTTTTGTCAGCTGAAGGAAGACTAAATTGGTGCAGTCAGAATTTTCATCCACCTCCCCTCAACGTGTGCTTCCTCAGCTCCTCCTGTCCTGTCCCCCTCACAAGGCAGTCTGAAGACTTACAGCACCTCAGGTGCCAACAACAACAGTTCCTGCCCTGATCCATAAACAGCTATGGAAAAAATTCCCAACTTCTCAGCTACAAAGAGGGAGGTCACACCACGGTCCAGGAGATCCTGTCATAGCAGGCATCACCTACATCTCTAAGAAGGGTCCAAGTAACAGCAGAATAGTTTCATTACAGTGACAAAAGCAGATTTAATCGTAAGAGGAGGATTTTACAAGTCCCTGGGAGATCTCACAAAACATACACCGATGCTTCTGTGTAGAAAGCACTTACCCAAGCAGCAGGGAATTCACAAGAACTCCAAGAAAGAATTCCAGTTCCATGGGAGACAGGGAGGAGCAGACCAGGACATCAGGCCAATGGGTGTCTGCACAGATCTCAGGCACAGTAAGATCAAAAAGAGCAGGGATTCAGGAGTGAGCAGCACTGGAATGAGAGGTGGGAACTCAGAGTGGGTCTCCTGTCTCCATTGCAACAAACACCAACAGGAACAGCCCTGAATTCATACCAAATCACAATGAGTTTAGAACAACAGACAGGTCACCTCTTTTGTGTTTCTTTTTAGGAACAAATGCAATTAACCTGTGGGATTCATCACCAGACAGCTAATTGAGAGGAAGGACTCAAGGGAGGTGCACACAGAACAAGCAACATACACAGCAAAGAGCATCCATGTTGGCTAGGGATGGGATAAAATGTCCCTCAGGGTGCTCTTCCACAGGGCTGTCCCACCAGTGACTTGCTGCCCAGGGACTCAGGTGTCCTTGCCAAGGGCTTGGCTCTTTAGTCAGATCAGAGGGAAATCAAGGAGATGCAGATCACTCCCAGCCAGGGAAGGTTATGCTGTCTTTGGAGGGCTGGGATAAGGAAGGGGTTTGCTTTTCCTGCATAAAGCCACGTACCCAGCGATGCAGCACTACATTGGCCATCTCAGGGGACAAACAGGATCCTGAGGGCAGGGAAATGGATTGCACAGGTCCCCTTGCCTCAAGGCCCGTATCTGGGGGTCGGTGGATCCATTCAGCCCTTGTCAGCCCCCTTTATTTGCAAGGGGGTCATCAGGCACACCCCAAACTTGCCCTTCTCAGCATTCCTGAGGAGCTGCACAAGCTGCCTGTCCCAGCTCAGACCCTAAGCACTGCCAGGGATGAGGAAAGCAGACCTTCCTAGATATTTTTGGAGGGAGTCCCCAAGTCCACCTGGCCCAGCAGCCAAGAAAAATGACTGCTCAAATCCATTGCAACTGCTGCCAGCGAGGAGAAGTGTTCAGGGGGAAAAAGGGACAGGCTAGTGACCAGCTGCCTCCCAAGCCCATCACTCTCTGCATCCCATCCCCTGTGCTCCAGAAAGGCACAAACCTCCTCAGTTTGTCTAATCACACCATATGTCATCACCAGAAGTCTTTAACCCACCTAACGAGAATGAGTTGCTTCTACTTCAGCAGCGGCCAGAAGTCCCAGCCTCCTCAGCCCCATGTGGGGTGATGCCATCACCTTTCATGACCCTCCCAGCTCTCAGTGCCTGCAAACATGCTGGCAGAGCCCAGACAAGCTCATTTTTGTTTCATAACCCTCCATAGTCTTCTCTTTCCAGATTTTTTCACCACCTGAGCTCAGAATTTGTTTGGTTTTTAAGCACACACAGGCTTCCTGGCAGCAAGCATCACCACTGCTCCACACAACTCCATGTATCCAAATCCTGCTGCTTCCAGCTGAAGCCCCTTAGACTTCACATCAGAATCCAAAATCAAGTCATTCCCACACCCTCTCTCTGAGTCACTGGTGCTTTTACTGAGAAACAGCCTCAGGTACTCCCCAGACCTTCTCTTCCCTCACCTCAGAAAGCACCCAGCAGGGAAGCTGATGACAGCAGGAATCTCCAGCATCATGGCCCAGAGAGGAGAAGATCTGGCAAGGAGACTTGTCCATAACCTCCTCTGCCTGCCAAAAAGAGGTGGAATGGGGCATGGAACACTCCTGATCCCCCTCCAAGAGTGCAGCAGCAATTTCCAGGCAGCACAGCAGCTGACAATGCTGACAGTCATCTGCCAGCTGCCTCATGGGCCAAATGCTCCAGGCCATTCCTCAAGCCCCTTGGAGCAGAGCTCTCCCCAGAGAGATGTAAAGCAGGATGAGAGCGAGGAGCCAGGAGTGACTGCCTGGAAGCGGCTGTTTTACAGCTCGAGCCAGGCAATGAGAAAATCATTCATCTCCTCCAACTCATGCTGTACCCAGGAGGGTTTTATTTTATTACTTTGGAGATGGCAGAGGGTGATTTATTGATCAAAGGTGCTGCTGAACAATTAAAGTGAATGCTGCATCTGGTTGCTCGCAGGACATCTGCCCAGGGGTGGGAGGGTGCTAGAACCCAGAGCGGGAGAAGAGCAGTGAGACCCTGGAACACCCAAGCTCCTGGATGGCAATGCCAGGAGATGGCTTTGAAGACATTTATGGCAGGGAAGAAGCCAGGTAGCTGCTGCAAGTGGGGCAGCCCATATGTCTGTGGGGTTCTCAGGTACTGCAGAAGCAGAGAGGACACCACAGAACACAAGCATTCATCCACAGGGTCCTCCTAACCTAAACCTTGCTCTGGTGCATCACAAATGCCTGGCTGCAGACCACTTTTAGTTTAAAAAAAAAGAAGATGCCAAACAGAAAATCCATGCTCCAGTGCCAGCAGAGCAGATCCTTTACTCCAACAGGGTCCTGCCCTGAGCTCAGCCCTTAACCCAGGAAAAAGGGCCAACAACACCAAGACCTGACAACTCGCTGCATAAATCCTACACTTTTGGTACAACTCTGCCATAGGACTCCTCCAAGGGGAAAGAGCCACCAGATCCCCCCAGTGCACGGCCAGGAGCAGCTCAGGGAAGGGTTTGAGCCAGGTGATGGGGGATGAAGTTGAGCAGAGGCCAAGGATTCCTTCACCCCAAGTGACTATATGTGTGACCAGGCTCAACAGAGCAAAGAAAGCCTCAAGAAAAAGTTGAGTTCAGCTGTTGTAAGACAAGCAAGAGGGGGGAAAAAAAAAAAAAAAACACAAAAAACCAAAAAAAAACCTCCGCAGTGGAACAAAAATGCTTTAGGAGGGACCGGGGTCAGTAAGCATCCCTGGGTCACCACCAGCACTGCCTGCCCAAGGATGCCTGGCTTTCCAGCCTCCCCTGGAGCAGCTCACCGTGGGCAGGAGCCCCATCTGCCGGCTTGGCCACGGAGGATGCACATCCCAGCTCTGCAGGATCAGGGGAAATCTCCAAGGCAAACAGCAGCCCCTGGCTCCAAGCTAAATGCCTGTGGTGGGCACTGGGAATGATCAACGGGAAACAAGTTCACATCCAACCCTGCTTCCCCTCCACATTCCACCAGGAAACCAGCCTCGCCAGGCCACTGAAATCTTTACCAAGCAACCCATCTGCAAAAATCACCTGTTCTCAACCAGTCCCAGCAAGGCTGTGGATTGCTTTGCTCCTTGCACACATCAGCACAGAAATGCACCCACTCTCCAGCCGGATGCAGCAGTGATATTGCACCCATCACCTCCAGCAGCAGGGTGTAAGTCAACCCCCACAGCCCAAGGAACAAGCCCCTGCTGATAACAGCTGAGAAAGTGGGCTGGGAAAACCAAGAGGCTGATGTTAGGGGAGCAAAAACACTAAATATTTACACAGCCTGCCATCAGTCCCCAGGCAAGGAGGTGGCAATTTTACAATTTAAATTTAGAATTGAGAATTAAAAAGTGCAGCCAGCATAACAATTTTTGTATCACTAAAAGTGCAAGACAATTACTTAAACATACCCAACAGGCAGAATTAAACTCAGTCAGGACAAAGGGAATCGAGTACTTAAGCAGTGTAATGGAAAAGCTCAGCTCTTGGGGGCTCAGTGGGATTTAATGGTCATGAGGTACCAGTGCCCCCAAAACACAAGGGCACCTCTCACCCCCCACCATAACAGAGCCAAGACTGGTGTGGGAAAGTACCCAACTATTGCCAGCAGCACCAAAGCAGTTCCCAGGGGGAAAAAGCGCCCTTCCCCGGGTACTGCAGGAGAGATGCTATTTCAGTCTGACCCATGCTCCCCACCTTCAGGCACCAAGCAGCGCCAAGGGGCCCTGCCCTCAGAGAAGCAGAACAAAACAGCCCAGCCTCCCACAAAGAGCCAAACTAGGAACTGAGAGCCCTGGGCTGAGCTTAAATACAGCCTTTGGTACAGACCGCAGGTGGGATGCCCAGGTGAGACTGGTTGGAACCCAGCATTGCAGGTGAAGCAGTGGTTCACTTTGCTGGATTAAAGAGCCAAACAGGCTGCATGCATGAGGGAAAAAGGTTTCCTTACCAGCAGGGAACTCCAGCTTGTGAAGGATCAGAGATTCCGAGTGATGGAACATTGGTTTCACCTGCTGTGGGCAGCCCAGGGGACAGCTGCCACCGATGTCTGTGCTGCCCCCAGGGGAGCCAGGATACACTGCAGTGAATAAGGTGTTATCTTGGGACAGCGATGGCTCAGGGGACAGGACAGGCACCCTACCAGGGCATGAGGAGTAATACAAAGTCCCCCACCACCCTGGCCACGTCCACACTCTTAAGGAGCCCTGCACCTCCAGAAGGAATTGCCATTGCCTCCTGTGGGAAAGCAGGGAAGTTGCTGCAAAGTAAGGACACATCCTGGAATCTTCCCGTCTCCCAGCCAGCACATCTGCTCCAGCCAGGTTGGGGATTGCTGGTGTTTATGCTGTACCTTGGCTTGGCTTCATCTCTGAGCCTCTTTTATGTCAGGCTGTCAGGCCACCCCACAATAAGTTGACACCCTCCACTGTTGGCCCCAGAGAATCATCCACACCAAGACTCTGGTGATGTGCGTGGGGTCTGGAGCAGATCCAGGCAGCACCAACTCTGGAACAACCACATCCTGTCCCTCCCCAGCATCGCAAATCCCTGTGCCAGATGCTACAGCCGTGTGGGGGTGTCTTGTGGTGTTCTTACAAGTGCATAAAGAAAGCCAAAGCCACAACCATTCCTTTTTTTTTCTTTTTTTTTCCTTTGTGGGATCCAGGTGTCAAGCATCCTCCTAACACTGCCAGGAAAGCAAGTTCAGCAGCTCCCTGGGAAAACCTGGGAATCCCCATGGGATGAAACGCAGCCACACAGCACTGGCGTGCAGATGGGCCCTTCAGGCGTATGATGGTACATTTGGGTCTGTCCTGCCTCTTCTGAGGCTGGCACCATGGGACCCCAGGGGACAGAGTCCCAGGGAGCAGACTGCGTCTCCCGGGAAGAGGCAGCACACTGCAGCAGCCAGATTTTCCCTGGCAAGCTACTGCCAACTTCCACGAGAGGGCTTTGCTGCACAAGGAAAGGAAATGAGAGGAGCTCCATTTACAACCTGCTTCCAATTAGGTCCTGATTTTTCCCCACATCTCAGCCAGGGTTTAGCAGGCACCAGCAGGACACAGCCACCAAGGAGTACATCCAAAGGTGTTACTCATACATTAGTGACAGTATTGACACTTTTTTGCTACTGAAGCCTCTTTTTCCTGGGCAAGCTGCATCCCACGGTGGCCACAGCTGAGCCCAGCTTTCCCAGGGGACTCTGGCACTAAACCCGGCCCCAAAGTACTGACACAGCCTTTGGCATCCACTTGCACAACAAGCTGGCCACTGTATTTGGAGAGGCACCAGGCTGTCACCCGCAATCCCTCCCACCAGAGCCGGGTGCTTTGAAGCGCATCTGATGATGGATGGGCAGTGCCCTTGTTCCCACGGAGATAAGCACCATTGGCTCCCACCGTGGGAACTTGCAGGGCAGAGGAGGAGCAGGAGAGAGGGTGATGAGTCTTCTGCCCCTGGCATGGCCAAAAGGATTCACCCTGATTTCCATGCACACTCATGCTGGTCTCGAGCAGGAGACATGAATCACAGTGCAGGTACGTGTAGGGACAAGTCGCAGGCCACCGGCTCTGGGAAATGACAGCAGCACACTGCACCTGGCCTGGCCAGCCCTGAGCATGTCCTTACAGACACCAAGCCCTTATCTGAACAGATGCAGCTGGGTTTGGGTAGCGCTGCCTTAGATGAAGAGCTCTCACATCCCTGAACCTCAAAAAAATCCCCAAAATAGTGAGGTTTGGGGTAGGACAGCCACTTAATCTCGTGGGGGTTGAGTCCCATGAGGGCAAAGCCTAGCTCATCCCTTGCCAGGCGATCTTCAGGCTGGCTGGAGGGTCGGAGCCACACGGCATCTCTCAAGGTCACTCCAGCCTCCTGCACTCGTGATCTAATACGAAGCAACGCATGGCCGGGTGGGCAGGAACCTCAGGGGGATGCGCCAGCTGCTTTTGCCAAGCGGCTGCTTCTCCCCCAGGCTGTGCTTGGAAAAGAGCGCCAGAGCGAGCCACAGCTGAGCACATGGCCAACCTCGTACTGCCTCCCGGCGCCCCCGAGCTTCTCCACACCCGGAGGAGACACGGCCAGCTCTGCACTGGGAGCTCTGCGGCTCCAGAGAGTGCCACGGGCACAAAACCGGAACTGCCGGGCTTCTACTGTGAGCTGAGAGGGAAGGAGCAGGCTGTGGCTGCTGGGAAGTGTGAGGCACTGGGGTGACGTAGGAGGGGACTGACCTTGCCAGCATGGCAGGGTTGGGATCAGAGCCCAGCCCCATGCCCAGCTCACCAGGCAGCACACGCTGCCTTGCAGCAACTTTCCCTTCCCCAGGGAGGGTTGTGGGGACACGAGAGGTGGCTCCTTCCTCATGCCACTTGTCACCCTGTTTATTTTTAACAGCCCTCTCTCCTGCTGGATATGATCCCCCATGAGAAGTGTCTCCTGGTGCTCTCCCAGCAAGAGCCAGCCCTGTGCCACCACTCTGAGCCCAGCTTGGCTGGTCCCTCCCCACCTGGCCACTGACCAGGGACATCACGTCACACTCTCCTGAGCTGAAGGCAAACACTCACTCCTTTGCTGTTTCCAGGAAGGGAATTTCAGTGAGCCCAGTGCAGGGAGCACTGCCAAGGCCAAAGGGAGACAAGGTCAAACAGGAGGCATGTGTCACCCTGGCCACTTCCCTGCAAATCGGCCCCTTAACACAAAATGCACCAATTCCACCTGGAAAATAGCAACAAGGATAAGGCTGGGAGAAATATAAACTGCAATGGTCTCACCAGTGCTATCCTCTAAAGGTAGAGCCACACTTTAAGAAGGGATGGGAGAACAATGCAGTGAATAACCATGATTAAAACTGGGGTTTATACCCAGCTCCCTGCATCCAGTGTTTACATCCTGCTGATGCTTACCATTAACAGCAAAGGCACAAGGCAGAGACACAACAAGGAAGGAAGTGGCACAGGCTGCTTGGTGATGGGTACTGCCACTGGCCCTTGCCAAGTGCCAGAGCTGGGAAGGTGAGTGTAGCACAGGGTAAATCCCTGCTTCAAAACACCAGAGAGGGTTTTGCAATGCTCCCTGGCCAGCCATGCCACACCACAGAGAAGGGAATCATAGAATAGTTTGGGTTGGAAGGGACTTTAAAAGATCCAGCCCCCTGCCATGTGCAGGGACACCTTCCCCTCTCTCAGGTTGCTCCAAGTCCCATCAAATCTGGCCTTGGACACTTCCAGGGATGGGGCACCCACAGCTTCTCTGGGCAACCTGTTCCAAAGAACAGGAAGAAAAGTTCCAGTTCCCTTCCCTGTTTGTCCTTTCGTCCCTTCTGCGTTCCCATGGGAGTTGTGCCTTCCTCCGGATGCGACTCCTCCCAGCCTCTCCGACATGTCAATGGCTCACGGGGTCAAATATTCCCACTGGAGCATACGAGGCTGCAAAGGGGCAGTGGCCAGCTCTGCCCTCCCTGCACCCTTGCCCTAGGGGTTTTCCATCCACTCAGCCATGGGCTGGGGGCAAGTTTGGCCTTCAAGGGTTCCTCTCTCACTCCAGAGATGTGCGGGTATCCGATTGCCCCTCACAAGTTGCCCATTCCCACTGGACTGTAGATGCTTGTTGATGTTGCACTCTGGCATCTGTAAAACACTGTCCTGGGCCAGTTTTGGGCAAAAAAACACAACAATTCCTCTTGCCTTAAAAAACAGCAGCCCTATTGCCATGGATACTTAGCACTGCACTGCTCCCACAGTCCCCCTTCACCCAGCTGAAGCAAGGCAGGGATGGTTGGTACCCTCAGCACCATTCCTTGGGGACAAACCTGCCCTGGGTCCCAGCTTGGCACTTCCACTAACAGACACTGCCACCACCCCTGGCATGCCACAGGATGGAAGCAGCTGCAATGGAGGACCACGTGTGCTGGCAAAGCCCACCTGCCTGCACTGCTCGATGCCCAGGTTTGCAGGAAATCTGAGGAACTGAATGGGACACTGCTGAAACAGTCACTTCCTCCCCTTTTTCTCTAGTGATGCTCCAGCCACGCTCCAGCTGGGACCCCGGCTCCATGAGGGATAGCACCAGGGATGATCTGCTGCTGCTGTGCCACACTGCCAGCATCCTCTGCCTGTTCCAGGTCTGAGGGGAGCAGACACTCACAGCTTGGGGCTGCACTGGGGCTCCTACCTCTGCATCTCACTCTGGCCATGCTCCCTGCTTCCTGCTCTCTCTCCCCTTTCCTGCCTCTCCCAGCCCACCCTCCAGATTTCCGAGCGAGCCGTGTCCTTCCTGCCCTTCGCAGCAGGGCCAGCGTGTTCCATCCGCCCAGCCAGCCGTCTGCTTCTCCATTTCCTTCTCTCTTCTCCATTCCCCACGTCCCTGGCTTCCCCCCGCTCCGCCTGACCCAGGAGCTCAGGGCTCGGCTGGCAGGGTGAAGGCTGGGGCTTGCCAAAGCAAACAGCACACAAGGAGGAGGAGGAGGGCGGTCGAGACTGGAGCAGGCAAAGGGCAGAGTCCACCAGCGGACCCTGCCGCAGCTCCGGGGTGGGGAGGTTCCTTCCCCTCGCTTCCTAAATGCTCCAGGTTGGCTCCATGTAGCCGGAGCTTGGTAGGCAGCGGGTGTTGGAGGCAATCCTCGGCTGAGCAGAGCCCGGGATGCTGAGCCGCACCTCGAGGAGCTGAGCACCCTTTATGCCATCCCTCGTGTGGGTCTGGGGTGGGGGCTGAGCTTCACGGGGTGCCGGAGGCCAAGGGAAAGCAGATCCCGGGCTAGAGTTCTCCAGCAAGCAATTTAAAAGCAAGGTCTTTTCCTCCCACTCTGCTCACTGCCAGGAAAAGCAGCAGGAAAATATTTCCCTGGGAATTGTTTTTGTTCCTTCCTCTGTGTCTGTACGCATGAAGCTCTCCCCTGCCTTGGACATGCCTCAACCTGTCCCGAGGCTCAGATTAATCCCCTGCACCACCACGGACGACAGTTGAGGTCAGACACTGTCAGCAGAGGCGAGGAGGAGGAGGAGGAAGAGGAGGAGACCTTCCCCGTAGGAAACCATATTCGTTCCCAACTGAAGCAGCGAGCATGAAAACAGACAGCCCTGGCTGCTACGGCCGAGCAGGATGTCACCCTGCAACACAGCAGCACACCAGAGCATCCTGCAGGACAGGGACACCTCACTGCTGGCAGTGCTGGAGAAACACGGCAGAGCCTAAAGCCTGGCTTAAGTGTAAGACTGGTGTGAACCGGGGTAGCTGCAGGCAACAAATGCATCTGCAGCCAGGCAGGTCGCAGCAGGTCAGTGCCTTTTGGGGCACACAGGTGCCCAAAACCAGGTCAGTGACAAATAGTACCTCTACTTCTCATGGCTGCAGCTGCAGGAAAGGGAAAAAAGAGGATGCGTCCCCCTCAGTTGCACGCCTGAAGCAAGTGCTGGGCCACAAGAACCGGTCCAGCTGTCTGTAGGCAGCTCTCAGCACCCCACTGTCCACCTGGTGGGGAAGCCAGGAAGGAGGGAAGGTGGGAAAACTGGGGTTGAGGGAGAGGGCATCCACTGCAAAGCAAGTACCTCGGTGTGCAAAGCCCTCAAACACCACCTCGGAGCAACTGGAAGAAGCTCAGGAGAGCTCAGCTCCAGTAAATGATGCTCCTCAGCCCGTGCCCAGGCAGTTTACCTCCCTCTCCTCCCCTTTTTCCCTTTACCTCGCGTGAGTGCTTGAGAAATAAACGATGACTATTTGCCTGCAGCTCTAAGCCCTTCCCTCCCCCTCTCCCCAGGCTCCATCACCAATAAATCACCCCGCTGGGAGAGAGGGCCAGAGGAAACCAGAGACACAAAACCTCAAACAGAGCCTTTTTCCCCCCACCCTGATCTCCCAAGCAGCTCTGCATTTCATTAGGTGGCCAGGCCAGCCCGCGCCCAGCTGGAGAGAAGGAGGGAGGGGAGGGGGGCCCCGCAGGGTTTGCATGTCGGAAGCAGAAATCACAACCAGAAGACCGGGAGAAGGGAGTTGTTTGTGTTTGTCGCTCATCCCGGTGCTCGCCTGGCCCTGATCCTGCCTCTGGGAGCCATGCTGGCCTGGAATAACTCTCTTCCATTGAGCTCCCTCCTCGCCAAGGCAGCTCTGGGCACATTCCAGCCACCTTCTCCCCACTCCAGCCATCCCCTCATGGTGTCAACCCGTCTTCCCGCCCCACTCCAGCCTCTCAAAGAATCGTCCTTGGAAGAAGCCCTGGAGTTTTCCTTCAGCCTTAGCCCTGCCAGCAAGCTCCACCACCTTCCCCCTTCCCCTGGGCTGGACCACTCTGCTCAGGAAAACACAGAGCCTCTCCTTGCTCCCCTGTAAGAACCCCACAACCCGCCGGAGACTGGGGAGGGGGTCCCTCCACCCACCCTAAATATATATTGGCAGAGCATCGCCGGCAAGCACAGTACATTGGATACAGATGCAAGCCCCGCAGCGGCACGGGGGATCCAGGCGTGCCTCCCATCAGCCTTTGGAACTATCATTTAAGCACGCAGTACTGTGCCACAGTCTTCCCGCATCCCTCCTTCCCAAAAAACCCCTGTCCTGGGGTTTAGCCTTTGGCAAAACTGCCCCCCAGAGATGCTCTGGTGCCCCTGGGCTCCCAAGGCAGGGAGAGCCCCAGGAGGCACAGTCCCCAGGGATGCTCCGGTATCCCCCGCTCCTCGAGGCTCCCCGGGCAGGGAGAGGCCCCAGCAGGCACAGCCCCGCTGCTGGCCTGCCTCCCGCCTCCCTCCCAGCAGCCTGCCGGATTCCTGAACGCTGACACAGGATGCTGCGGCAGTGCGTGTGCAGGGCCTTCCTCCCCTTCCCCTGCCCCAGAAGAGGAGGGATAGGCGGGTGATGCCGGGTTTCATTAAGCCAGGAGGGAGCAAGAGCAGCCGGAGTGAAATGCGGAGCCTCCTACGAACCCCTGGCTTCTCATCGGCTCCCAGCCCCGAGGGCTTCCCCCAGCCCCTGCTGGCACCTGGCCCTGGCCAGACACCTTTAAAGGCTGGGGTGATTTACACAGCTGACACTTCCTTACTGGCGAGATCCGGTTTTAAGTCATTCCCTCTCGCCAGAAGGTATCCCTGAGGAGAGCCGCAGCTCACTCGCCCCGAGCTCAACCAGGGCTTGTTCCTGGATGATTACTGCAGGAGAAAAGTGAAAGCCTGCTGCTTGCCCTCCTTCCCAAGCATCGCCCTGGCAGCCCAGCTGCCACACTCCCTGCTCCCTCTGCCAGCATCTATCCCACCCTCCGGCTGTGCTAAAGGATTTTCCCAGCACTTCTCTCCCACGGGACCTGACCCGAACTGGGGGAAGGGCAGCAGCCGAGGCGAACGCTTCCAGCAGCTCGTTACTATTCTAGGAAGGGTAGGATCCTGCCATCTTCCCATTAAGTCATATCCTCCTCGACCCGGTGAGGCAGTTTCCATAGGAGTCACCCTCTCTCCTAAGTGATGGAAGTTTTTATTTTTATCTGGCTTATTTATGCACTTCTCTTCCCTCCTTCAGCATTGGCCTGGGCAGCGAGTTTGGGTCATTAGCCTCAGCTCGAGCTCGTTCCCTGTCCTTGCTCAGCTGTCCCATCCGCCACCCTCATCTCTGCAGCACTATGAGGAAAAGTCCAGGGGTTGAAGTAGCACAACAGAACAGATAAATAAAGGAAAACAGAGCCAGTTTGGGTAAAACTGATTATAGGAACTGGAAGGAAAAAAAAAAAACCAAAGAAACGGGGTAGGAGAAAAAAAAAAAAAAAAAAACCAGAAAAATTGATTCTAAAAGTAACACACTGTCATTATTACTGATCTTTTTTGATTTGAGGCTGGTTTGGTGGTGCAGACCCCTCACCAGCAGCTATCCCATCTCCATTATTTTTTTCCATTCCCCTCAGCCACAGCAGCCAGAGGCTCCCCGGGGACATGCACATCCCAGGGAGCAAACCCCACACGTCATAAAAACACAGACACGGGAGCAAGCGAGGCATGTATCGGCACAGCAGATGGAGCTGGACTGGGTCTTTCGGGGACACAGCTCTGTGGCCATGAGCTGGGAACGGAGGATTCGCTCACCTCAGGTAGCTCCACGAGAGGTCACACAAGCCCAAGGAAGCTGTGTGGGCATCTGTGGGCAGTCTCTGCCCTGTTTGCAGAGGCCAGCAGCAATTAAGCTGTTGCACAACTCGTCTCTGGAAGACAGAGCAGATACAAGCACTCCTGGTTTGCTGTGCCAAGAGAGGTTGGGTCTTGTCTGTGTAGGAACACCAGGGCCCCACAAACCAGTGCAATCCAATTCGAGAGGTTGGATTCCCAGAAAAGCTTTGGAAATGCCAAGATCAGGAGTGCCCCCATCCCATTTCAGCACTTGGAAGCTGGGCAAAATCATCCACTTCCACGGAGATGCTGTTGCTGGACAAGGAGCAGGACTGAAACCTGCTCCCCCTGGCCTTGGGAAGGAAACTGTGCTGATGCAAGAGCAGGAGGCTGTTTTCATCCTCCAGCCCAGCTTCTGACCCTCAGAGCAGGGTGTTTCATGCAGGAGCAGGAGAGCTGGGCTGATAGTCCTCTGTAACCATCCTCCTTTTCCTGCTGTTCTCTTACTAGAGCAATCCTGAGGTGACCTTGTCTCCCTTGGGAGGGGAGTGAGAGTGTGGGGTTCTCCTGGAGAGCACCTGTACAAGTGAAGCAGGGACAGTGCCTTCCCATCACCTCCCAAAGGTCAGCAAGTGAAAATGTCTCATCACACCCCATTTCTTGTGTTGCCTACTAGACTGAAATTTTGTGTCACCATTAGGTACAATTATCTAGAAAAATAAGATGGTAGGATTTTTGCTTTCACCTAAGAATGGGGAACTATTAAATTGTATACCAAGTAGTAAAGCTGCCTCAAAGCCACCCCACAGAAGGCAGCTTCTCCTATCTCCCTATTCCCAATGCTTTGGGATGACCCAGCCCAACACCTCCAATTCTCACAAAAACAAGGTATAAAAACCCCATTTTGCCCTCTGTTTGGGACAGCACTGCTCACCACATGCCTATTCAAGCAGGGAGCAGACCCTCACACTGGTCACTCCCCATCTCCCACCCAAAACAGGCTCTCAAAGTTCAGCCAGAGATCCCAGGGTGCATTTCACAGCATACAAACATCTTCGACTTGCCAGAGATGCAATCCTCAGTTGAAAAGTTCATTAATTAGGAGCAGAGAAGCCTCTAGTGAATCTCCCAGCAAGAAGCAGGGAAGAAAAAAAAAATTCCCCCACAATTCAGTCTAATTGCAACGCCTTGGGGCACTCCACTCACTGTGAAGCCGAGGCCAAACTCTCCTCCCCACCCCTAAGAGCAGGAACTTTAACCCAGTTATAGTTTTACTGATAATGAAAGAAGAAAAAAAAAACCTTCCTGATATTTATCATTTGAACTATTATTCTGCAAGTAATAGCAAAACGAAGGCACTGAAAAACACTTCTTGCAGAGCAGTAGCTGTGTCCTACTGGGAAGAATCCACTCACATAGCCCCAACCCAGATCTCTGAGCAGGCAATGCTGGAACCCAGTGCTCAACCCGGTTGTGCCTCAGGCCTGGGCAGACTGCACCCAGCTGCTCCTCTTGGATTTGGCAACCACTTTCCACCCACAGACAGTGACTTTGCACATTAGGTACTTTCAGAGCAAGACCTCAAATACCACAGCAGCTCCAGCTCCGGGAAGAGACTGTAGCCAGAAGAGCAGTGGGAGCACCTGGAAGATCCTGGGGAGGACTCCAGGCACCCTGACATGAACTCCTTTTCTTCCCCAGCTCCCAGAAGAGCTGGACTCCAACCCACCCTAAGCCTCTGGCAAGGCTGGGTGGATTCAGCCACAGACATGCAGAACCACACCCCGGCTGCTGCCTGCCCTCCTCCCCCACGAGCCAGCGGGGCACAAACAGGAACTAGGCTCATACAGTTGAAAATATTTAATACGTGTTGTACACGTAGAATTACATTTTATACAAAACATGATACATCACTGAAGGAGAACACTGTACAAAATTCCCTACGGGAGCCCCAAGCCTTTATATAACAAAGACCGGGAGTTACCAAGCCTAACAAACAGGCTCAAGGACTTTCCGTCAGAGCGTCTGTAAACTTCGTTCCTCTCAATAAACACTTTTAAAAAGCACCATGTTATAGTTCTGACCTAAACCTTTCCAAAATAGAGACTTTATTTAATAAACTTAATACTTTCCAAGTTTAAAATATCAACCGCCGGGGGCCCCCTCAGGGTCGGCGGCACCCGAGGAGCCTCTGCCGGGCGCCAGTGAGGGCGGCGGCCCTGACGGGAAGGGGAATTCCGGGAGGGCAGGGCCGGGGGCGCTCCCAGGGCGGGTGCCGGCAGCCGGGAGCCGTCGGGGAACGGGGAAGTGCTGCCGCTGGTTCCCCGCGGTCCCTCCCGTGCGGCCGCGCGGGGCGCCAGGACTGGCCGGCACCGAAGCCCCACGGCGTTGGGTGGGTGTCACCTCCGAGTCCCCCAGCCCGCGGCGCGGAGCCAGTCTCTGCGGCCGGGGCATCAGAAGGCCACAATGGCCGTGCTCCAGGGGTTGAGGGTCCGCAGCACCGGCTCGTCGCAGCAGATCTGTCCCGGCTCGGCCGCCGCCTCGGCGGGCGCCGTGCCCGCCGCCGCTTCGCCGCCGTCCAGGGGCGGCCGCCGCCGGCCCTTG
>VZRN01005359.1:386381-463752 GCA_013397935.1 Dasyornis broadbenti
GGGCCGAGGGGGATCGGCGCCGCACCCCGGCTCCGCACGCTACCCCTTCGCGCCGCAGACTAAGCGAGCCCACGCGCCCGCCCGCCTTTTATACCGCCTCCGCCTCGGCCAATCAGGGCGCGCCGCCGGCCGCTCCAACCGCCGGCTGGCCCCCGCGCGCGCGCGCCGGCCAATGGCGGCGCAGGGCAGCGCGTTCGAAAGCTCGCCCCGCGGAGAGGGCTCTTAAAGCGGCAACGCCAACGCGCCGCGTGGGGTGGGGTCTACTGCGGTAGCGGCACTCCCACTGTACTGCACCCCACGTGGGCTAGGTCGGACCGGCGGGGAGCGAGGGGAATTTTGACCAAATCGATGGAAAAGTTCTTGCGGGGGGGAAAACCCCAGACAAGACAAATCAAACCAAGCACAGCCTCCAATTTTTCAGATTAGGAAGGTTTCCCGCAATTTCAGCCCGTCTCCCATATCTTATCGTGTTAGAGAAGTAGCTGGTGTTGGTGTTGGCTGGAGGGGGAAGTGTGTCTTTGAGTATTTCAAGGAAAATCTGCCCTGATGTGGAGCAGAAAGCCATGCCTGCCCAGCTGCCAGGCGGAATTCTGCTCCAGGGGTCTGGCAGTGAAGCTCACAGAAAGCCCAGGGTAGAGAGGAAGATCCTCAGCAGGGGTGGGAAGGGCTGCAAGGGAGGACAAATAGGGTTGGGAAGGGCTACAGGGGAGAACGGGGAAGGGCAGCAGGCCACTATCATCTCCAAGGGTGATGGGGACCATGGCAAACTGGAACACTTTGTCTGGGAACTGAAACCTCACTTGGCTGTAGCTGTGAAAGCTGGTGGCAGGACCAGCCGGGTGGCTGGGCACCCCAAGGGACAACTTCGTTTCCCCAGACACAGCTCCAGGCACTGGGGAAGCCTCCAAGAAAGCTTGGAGGGCATTTCAGTGGTTGGAGTGAGGACCCTCCTCCTTCCACCGAGGACTAACCACTATCTGCAAGCAGAAA
The DNA here is from genome assembly GCA_013397935.1 of Dasyornis broadbenti. Lineage (NCBI taxonomy): Eukaryota > Metazoa > Chordata > Aves > Passeriformes > Dasyornithidae > Dasyornis > Dasyornis broadbenti. The sequence continues at coordinate 387,372 of VZRN01005359.1, forward strand.
AGAAGTCAAAAGGCCTAAAATTAAGGAAGTTCAATATGCTGCCCCGGACTATCAGTTTCCACTCCCAGCTGACACACCACAACTTGCTTCCATCCCTTTTTTCCCAAGAGATTAATCCACAGGCTCCCCCAAAGGAAAGCCATAGCCTGTCATGATGTTTTATTGGCAGGATCTGTCACCATGTCCTGGCCTTCTGGAAGGACAAAGAGGTGGCTGGTCACAGAAGTAACAAAAAAAAGGTGAAGATGAAGCCACACCAACACATAGTTGACATAGCAAGAGCTTTCTCAAAAAAAAAAAAAAAAACAACCCACATTCAGAACAAATGTATGTTTTCCTGGTCAAACACAATGGAAAACCTCAAATGTCACTCTCTGTGTGTTGGACACAACAGCATGTCAGCCTGGGTGTTGACATCTCAAAATGCCCACCTCCTCCACCAAACCTGCCGTGCTCCATCTGGAGTGACTAGACCGGAGCATGCTCAGCCACACAGCCAAGACACGAGCTAAAACAGCCAGGCCCAGCTTCCCCCACAGGCAAAAAGTCCCAGCTCAGCCCACACCAGGGAGAGCCTCTCCTGGCCACAGGGAGCGGGGCTGTCCCCTCCACACCCGGCGTGGGAGGCCAGAGGGACGCAAGCTCCAGCAGTGGGAACCAAAGGTTTGCAGACCTGCCAAACCTGCTCCCTGCACCTCAGAGGACTGGCAACACCCTGTCCTAAGCCCTCGGGTCAGTCTAACCAGCCAGGGCAGGTCTGGGCTCACATGCTTGGGACTGCAGTCACAGCTCCTCACCTGCAGCCAGTACGTCTGTCCACCACCAGTGTCCCCTCGGCACATTGTTGGCTGTGCCCCTGGAAAATACATCACCAGCTCTGGGACTGCCGTTTGCACCATCTGGGCACCTGCATCCTTAGCAGAGGTAACTTGGGTCAGAAAGTCAGATTTGATACATCTCAGCTGGTCATATCCCAAGTCAGGGACGAAAAGGAGCAGTGCAAACTCATCACACCATAGGAAACTGGAAAAAGCCCAGCGCAGGTGGAGGTGGCACAGCACAGGAGCTCTGCTGGGTGAAGATGCCTGGATCCGAGCAGACTGACCTGTTCTGCCGCTCACCACCTCACCCGGATGGCATGAGGCACCATTTCTTCCAAGTCACTGCATTTTGGCTACTATCCTGCCTGGGAACAGGCCAACGAGCAGCCTCTCCCTGCTCCAGCCAGGGATTAGCAGAATGGAGATGGGTATGAGTGGTCCCTCATCCCTCTTAGTGCTCAGAGCGCTGGCAGGGAGGAGCAGAGGTGCGCAATGTCAAGCAGCAGAGTTCGTATGCGGTACCCACCGGTTTCACCCACCAACACCATGCCTGGTGTCAGGCACAACCATCAGCACATTATTCCTAGGGCACCAAAGCCCTGCCTTAGCCTCTGCCCTGCCCCTGTCTGCTCTCCGTGCCCTTTGCAAAGCGATGTGGTGATGGTTTGCTTTCTTTCGGGGGGATCTATGGAAGAGGCAGGCAGGGGAGGACGAACCGCAGCGCAGGCAGAGGCAGCGCCGAGAGCCGGTTGAAGCCAGGCAGTATTTAGGTGGCAGCCCTGCCGTTCCCTCCCAGGCTGATGTCATGCTTTAGTAACTTTGAGGCAGAGTCACATGGCAGCTTCTGAGGTCAGCGCCTGGGGTAGCTTTGTCTGCCTGCCTTGTGCCTGCCCTGGGCTCCTGCCTGCGCTGGGCTCCTACCTGCCCTGGGCTCCTGCCTGCACCCGGAGCGGCCCCGCTGGCGGTGACCCCGCTGGGGTTGCCCTCTGAGCAGGGCAATCTCCTGACACCCACGGCTCGGCATCCCCGTGGTTCCCACAGTCGGGCGCTGCGTGGGAGCCTCGCTGGGAGCAGCATCCCGGAGAGTTGGATGCACCTCCCGTCCTTCCATCTGCCCGCGGAAGGGACATTGCCCCCCACCGCTGCGGGTCAGGGGGGGATACAGGAGAAGGAGGCGGAGGGAAAGGGTGTGACCGGGCGCTCTAATCTCCCCATGTGATCCAACCGGGTTGGAAGGGGTTTGACGAACAATTAACAATCCTTCGGCTCAGCTGCTGTTTCCCGAAATAGCTCTGGCAGGAGGAGGAGGAGGAGGGCGGCCGGCCTTGCTGGCTGGCAGACAAAGGTGGCCTCTCCGCCAGCAGAGCTGCAGCCGGCGGCGGGGCCGGCACGGCAGCGAGCAGGCAGCCCCGGAGGCCGGGCAGCAGGGAGCCCGCAGCTCCACCTGGAAATGAAAACAATGCGACATAAAAGCAGCTCGAGGGAGGAAGCAGCTTGTGGTACAACTAATAATTGCAGAGGGCTGCGCACGCCACCCGCTCTTTTGGAGGCGTTTAAATTCGCCCTCGCCGCTGAGCGGAGGAGGTCGGCGCCGGGAAGCTCGGTGGGGATTCGTGCGGTCCCATCTTGGCCAGGAGCGGCGGGGGATGCTGGGGCTGTGCGCCGGTTGCCTGCAGCCCCAGCTCTGGCGACACCGGGGCTCTCCCGGCCCCCCGAGCCCGGCTGTCCTCCGTCCCGTCACGGCCACCTGGCGCCCAGCATGGCCACCCCGACCTGTGGCCGTGGGATGAGGATGTGGTTAGCAAGATCCTGTTCCGACAGCGGCGCCTGTCCCCCTCCGCAGCCCCCCGCCAGCCCCTCGCTGTCAGCAAATGTGCGGCCCAGGCCCCAGGGGGAAGCCAGATGCAGTAAAGAGGTGGAAAATTCTCCGGGATGGACGGTGAAATTAGGGTCTCCTCAAAGCATACCCTAAAGTCATCCATCACTGGCTGTCCCAGTGCCACCGCAGTGCATCGACCCCTCTCTCTTCAATTCGGACTAGGATTCATGAGTTAGACCCTTCCTGGGAAGAGGATGGGAACAAATCAATCAAAAGTCCCTCACCACCAGCGGTGCTGAGGCAAAAGCCTTCACACCCACAGCTGCCTGGAGCAAAAACAGCTTCAGGACAGCCAAAGCCTCAGGGAGATACAGGCGCATCCCTAGCGATTGCTGACGTAAATGAAACAGGACAGGGAGGAACATTTCCAAATGGGAATCTATCCACAGCTTGAGTTCATTTCTGGATGGGAATAAATATCTAAATTGTGAGGCACCCATGCAGAGCTCAGGAGGAAGAGGAGGAAGGTTGTCTGGGGTTGGGTTTCTTCACAGAAAAATCAATGATTCACATGGATGCAGCCCGGACCTGCCACAATCGGATATTTGTCACTAATCCCCCAGGGTTCCCAAATGCTCTGGTTTATCCTTGCTTGGAGATAAGGTCAGAAGAGCTGGGAAACATCCCAAAACACAGCCAAGAGAGCCAAACACTAGTCGCTGATGAATGAAAACCAAACACAAGCGGAACAAATACAAACAAATCAATACAAACCTAAACCCAGAGGAAGCAGCTCCCTCGGCTTCTGAGAGTGCTGAGACACCCGCCCCAAAACCACAATGAGGTGTGAGCCTGCAGCACGCCATGTACTAGAAAGCAAAGGGGTTTTCCAGGGTTAAAACCCCCTTCCCATGGCAGAGATTATAGTGCTGATACCCTAGGCAGGCAGTACTCTCTCCTACTCGGTTTTTTTGTTTTTTTTGTTTTTTTTTTCCACCAGTGACCTGGGATTCCCCCTTTTCGAACTACACAAATTAATTAAAATTTCCGTTCCCTCACTCTGAGCCACTGCCTTGGGACTTCCCTCTCCTCCCCTGGAGAACTGTGACCTGTCTGTCTGCCCATCAGATATCCCGCTACTCCTCCAGCAGCCTCTCCAAACACAAAGTGAGGAGAAAAAAAATCCCACTCCCAGCTATCAGCTTCTTCAGGCAGCTGTTTCCCTTGGAAAAATGTGGGCCCACATCTTTCAGTGGCTTGTGGTACTGGTTTGGCTTTCCTGGGGAAAAAATGCATTTATTTGTCCAGGGTTTCCTATCAGACAACCCTTCTATTGTAGTCCACCTTCCTGTATGTTTTTTCCCTCTCTGATATGCCTGCAATGGGTCCTGTGCCACTTCCAAAGGCTGCCTTGTGTCCAGGGGGAAAAGAAGCAGGACGTGGGATGCAGTCCAGCAAAGCCCACGTTTTTCACTGAAGCAATTTGTTCCTCAGCAAACTCTGAACTAAAGAAGGCGGCAGCCTCAGTTACTGGGGTTTAACATCTCCAATTAATCATGGGAACTCCGCACGGAGCCGGTCGCAGCATAGCTCGGCAACCCGTAGGGTACTTCTTCTGCCCAAAGGAGTCTCAGCCTAATTATTTTTTCTCCTCTCCCTGTATCTCAATGTCACCTTCCTTGTAGCCATCGGGTAAATGACAACCGCAGCCCTGTGCACGTCTCAGAGTGCAGATGTGTCCTCAGTGTGACTGCTTCCCACTTAGGCGTGATGGGGAGGTGGCACAATGATGCTCTGGAGCCATGGAGCTGCCTGCTCCGCTTCCCACTTCCTTCGAGGTCCCTCAGGGGAACTGGGGACCTTGGGACTTGCCAGAAAATCACACCACAGAGTAGCAGCCACCACTGAGAGCAGCAAGGGTAGAGCAGATCCTCTCCAAGGGCAGAGCAGATCCTCTCCAAGGGCAGAGCAGATCCTCTCTGTGTCAAATTCCTCCTCCCACCAAGAAAAACTGCAAAATAAAACATCTGCACCTGCCAGCAGGCGTTGACTGTCTCTGTTCCTGCTGATCTGTGCCCCTTTCCTCTTGAAAGGACCTTCCTTTGACCACCTTGTCCTTCTCATGGTTTGTGGGGAGCCTTCAGCCCAGAGAGGTGATCCATTGACACAGGGATAATGAGGAAGGTTATAGGGGAAGGCTGCCAGGGAAAAGTTCCTTCTAATTTCACCCATAACCAGGACTCTGGCAGTCCAGCACATCACTACTTCTGCAATTTAACAAACTCTTTTTGGATCCATGTAAGCTCTCAGCATTCCTGGCATCCCATGCTTTTTGCATCTATGTAAGCTTTCACCATCACTGGCATCCCATGGCTGAATCCAAGGGATTCATCATGCAGAAAGCAATGCTGCCTTTCCTCAATTTCATTTCCCAATTTAATCTTTGTTAAATAACTGACTGCTTATGCACTACAAAGGGGAAAATTAATTTTCTTCAAAGCAACCCTTATTCTGAACAATCACCCAGCATCCTCCTATGAATTATCACCTTGCATCTGCTCATTTATGCTATATTTGATGGCATTTTTTTCATTTTTGTCCAGATGCCCAGAGACAGGATCACAGTCTGTGCCACACACTCTATTAGGGACCCACCTGAGCGTAGGGCAGTGCATGGAACCAGCTCTTGTTAGCTAGTGGGAGCCCACAAGGGACAGCTACCACCACAGGAAAAGCTTGAGGCAGGCTTCACTCCTTCCCAGAAAACTACAAGGCCAAGGAAACCCACTCCATCAGCTCTAGCACCTGGGACTGGGAGCATCCAAGCTGCCTTCTCAGCAAGGAGCAGTCACCTCTCAGCATCTTTTGTTCTTTTTACATTTTGGAGCTGCCACTGTAGGTCACCATGTCACAGGCTGAGCCTCGTGCTGTCTGTCCCCTTTGTGCTTCTCAGTGAAGTCCCCACGGATTTGTAAAAATGAGGTTCAGGAAACCCCATTACAAACTCAGAGAGGCCATGAGTGGGTAGGATTTGACGTAAACCCTTGAGATTTGATGTAAACCCTTGCTGCCCACCACAACACTGAATATTTAGTTACAGATCAGTGTTTAGTATCATCATCCCAGTCTTAATCCTCTTGAAACCATCATTGAAAATTTTCAACTATCACTAAAAATGAAAACAAGGAGGAAAACCACCAAAGCATCTGAAACCCTTTATGGCTTCTTCCTTTAGCTGTAAAACCTTTTCAGGCGTGCGGAGGGGAAAGTACCCTCTACTTTTATAAATCCAAATTCAAACCAATCCAGCTTTTCCCTGAGAGGAAAAGCCACCTCTTCTACACCAAATGCACATTCTTTGCACCAGGCTAGTATGGGATCACACCCACCACCCACTCCGTGCATGTACACACATGCCACAAAGATTTTCCTGATAAAAGTTCCAGGGAGCCCAGCTCTTTCCTGCAGACAGCTGGGATTCTGACGAGTTGGCACTTTTCACAGAACAGAAGTGTTTCATCAGATCTTTCCTGACCAGTTCTGCAGCTGTGTGCTCTGCACCCAGCACTCCTCTCCCAGCAGGAATCGCTTAGCTGAGCATGCTGAAGAGCTCCCAAAAAACTCCTCACTGCCTCCAAGCCCCAAATCAGAGCTTCCCATATGGAATAGCAAAAACAGCCTCCTTCTGAAAAATACAGACCGAAGAGCAGTTGGAGTGGCTTTTAGGTAAAAATCTAAATTATTTACTACATCACATAAATTAATTTCCAGCATCAAAGACCAGGCTGTCTCTTTTATCTCTGGAAAGTTTACAACTTCCCTAGATTTTGGTAAAACATCTTAATTTCAGCCCTCAACAGCTCTGTGAAGCTTTATACTTTTTTTCAAGTGGACTCATTGATCTTAGAGGTATTTTCCAATCTAAGTGATTCTTGGATTCTGTAAAAAACCCAAACATTTTCAATTAAGTGAATAAAGTGTTCACATAATTTATTAAAGGATTTCTGAAACTCCTGGCTAGTAACTCTAAGAGGCTAGAGGAGCTTTTCCCTTTTCCATTCCCAGTGCAGCAAAGGTTTCAGGGAATGCACAGGTGGGAGTCACGGGAGGATCATGAGGTTTAGGGGAGCACAAGGTCTTTGTGGGACAGGGACAGACAAACTGGACCAGCAACTCCTTGGCACTCTGTTTGTTCCTGGAGGGAACCTCCCATGCTCAGCACACATTTGACAGGGATGCCCCAAATCCTGGTGGCAAGGGAAAGTCATCCCAAATTCAGCAAGGAAGGGCCAGCAAATGAGAGTCCTAAAACTGCCACCTGTTGCACCACTCCTGATGTGAGGTTGGCCGGAGCGGGAGGTGGATCTCTTACCCCAAAACTGCAGAAACCAGTTCAACGTGTGCCACAACCTTCCCACCCCACACTACATGTGAGGAAAGCTGCTGGGATTGCAAAAGTCATCTATCCAGTTCCCATGCTGAGGGGGCACCTCTGCAAACAGGGTTTATGCCTGTTCCTTCAGTGAACTGCCTTTGCGCAGGATGCTGGACCACTGCCACCTTCAGGAAGTGCAGGCCAGGATGTGTTCTTTGGTTAAAATTTGGGGGGTTTCTCCTGGCCAAGGCTCTGCAAAATCAACCATCGTGCTGGCCTGTCCCATGGCAGTAAAGCAGGGACATCCCACTGCTGTGTGTATCTGGGTGGAAAGATCTCCCAGTGCTCCACAGGCATCATCCCCCTCCTGCCAGCTGCTCCAAGCCCAGGGAGCCCAGCTATTAAAGAGCCCAGAGATTTAAGAGAGGTGGGAGTGAAGGAAGAAGAGATTCTCACCCTGGGATATGCAAAATCCAAGCCGCACAAGGCTGTTCTCACCCTGCACAAGGCAGGAGGAAGGAAGTGGTGCCTGTGCCTTCCCAGGGCAGGAAGGGCAGCAGGAGCTGAGTAGACTGCCCATCGCTCCCTCCTTCTTTCTCCCACACCGGCTGGGAACACAGCCTGGCTGAGCCACTCCTGCTGGGGTCCATAGCAGGGACGGAACCTCACAGTGCCAAGGCATCGGCATGTAGGATAAGAGGGACACTGGGCCCCCAAGCCCTGCAGGGTGAGCTGCCAGAGCTTCCCCACAGCTGTAAGCTTCCCCTGCCTCTTGGCAAACGCTTATTACTAATTTTATCAGCCAGGATGGAGGATAAGCATGGAGCAAGAAACATGCCTCCAATGTGGAGTGCAGAATAGAAATGAGCCATAAGTGCAGGAAACCCTTTTGCCAGGAGATCCCTGTGCCTGTGCAGAGCAGGCAAATGGTAGGGAATCCTTGTTTCTTTGGATTATCTCCACACTAGGACACAGTGTCTTGGTCTATGAACCTGGGTGAAGGAGGCTGGCTGGCTGGTTTATACAAGGTTTTTAAGACTGCAGTCCTGTGAGAGGGAGTTTACCATCCTGGGTTTTGCGTAAATCACAAATTTCTTTCACACAGAAGAGTTTGGCATGAACAATACTGCTGCTAACTCCAGGTGTGTGAGGAGATGGTGCTTGAGGCCACAACTGGAATACTGTGAACAGCTCTGGGCTCCACGCAACAAGGGGGAAACGAACTCCTGGAGCAGGTCCAGTGGAAATGTGAGATTTGGCCAAGGCTCTGAGGAATCTCCTGTATGAGAAGGCTGAGGGAGCTGGGCCTTTTCAGCCTAGAGAAGAGATGACTGAGTGGAGAGCTCATTTATGTGTAGAAATATCTAAAGAAGGGGTGCCAAGCAGGGTCTTCTCCAGGCTTTGTTCAGTAGTGCCAATCACTAGGACACGACGGGCAACAGGCAGAAACTGATGCACAGGAAGTTCCATCCAAATACAAAGATCTTCTTCACTGTGCGAGAGAACACACACTGGAACAAATTGCCCAGAGACGTTGTGGAGTCCTTCTAACTGGAGATATCCCAGACCCGTCTGGATAAAACCCTTGTGCCATGTGGTTTGGGATGGCCCTGCTGGAGCAGGGAGGTGGGACCAGACGACCCGCAGCGCTCCTTTCCAACCGGTCCCATGCTGTATGTGATTCTGTGGGTGAGAGGGACAACGGGCCTCGGAGCGCTGCGGGAAGAGCTATCGGAGCTTCCCTGGAAGGGCCAGGATAGCACAACGATCCCGCAGCACATACTAAACCGCCAAGCTCGCCGCCGCCATGGCGGGATGACGTCATCACCACGCCCCCTCCATCTGCGCGCGACTGGGCGTGAACTTGAGGGGGCGTGGCGGGGGCGTCGTCTAATTGCGGGGGCGTGGCCTGGCGGCGGCCGTGGCGTGAGGCGGCAGCAGCGCCATGTCGATGGAGGACCCCTTCTTCGTGGTGAAGGGGTGAGTGCCGTGCTCGGGGGGCTCCGACGGACGGGGAGAGGGACGGGGAACGGGCTGGGGCCGCCTCCGGGCGCGGAGGGGGCGGGAACGGCCGCCCCGAAGCGCGGGAGGCCCGCGGAGCGGGGGGCAAGCGGCGGGCGGGGGGNCGGCGGTGGCGGCCCGGCGCGGGAGGCGCTAAGGTGAGGCGAGCAGGTGCCGGGCCGCGGCCGGGCCTCCCCGGCCTCTGTGAGAGCCCCCTGGCCTCGGCTGCAGGTGCGGCTTGGAGACAGTGGGCAGAGCGGGGCTGGGGTCTCGTGGCTGGAGGCCAGGGTGTCCATGGGGAAAGGTGGAGAGGAGCAGAGACCAAGCTGTGGGACAAACAATGGCCGTGAGAGGAAGCCTGCAGAGAAGAGCCCGAACGCAGGGAAATACAAACTAAACGTGATCAAGGGAAAATTGTCGTTAATAGGGTGAAAGGAGCTCTGTTGGAGCTGCTGGAGAGGGTCCAGTGGAGGCCACAAAGATGATTTGGGGTCTGGAGCATCTGTCTGGTGAGGAGAGACTACAGGAGCTGGGCTTATTTAGTCCAGAGAAGACTGAGGGGGGTTCTCATCAATGCATATAAATATCTCATAGAGGTGTCAGGAGGACAGTGCCTTTGCAGCGATAGTATGAGGAACAATGGCCGTAAACTAAAACATAAGAAGTTCCACCTCAACGTGAGGAAGAACTTTACAATGAAGGTGGTAGGTCTCTGGAAAAGGCTGTCCTGGGGAGGTCACAGAGTTTTCTGGAGACTCTCCAAACCCATCTGGAGGTATCTGTGTGTCCCCTCCTCTAGGTGACCCTGCCTTGACAGTGGGATTGGACTGGAAGATCCACAGATGTTCCTTCCAACCCCATCAATTCTATGATTGTGTGAAAGCAGCTCAGTCATGAAGCACTACCCTGAGGCCACCTTCTGCCTCATGTCATAGTGAAACAGCCTTGAGGAGCAGCAGGGGGCTCCTAGTGGGGTGTTTGGGAAAGCTTTATGAGAACGAGAAGTGTGAGAAGGGATACTGGTGAGGCCAGGGAAAGTCAGTCCCTCCACCAGGTTGAACTCCTGCTAAGAGGAAAGAGTAGGAGTTGCCATGGGTGGGGAGCAGATGTCCTGTCAAATTTTCCAGAGATGTTCCTGTGGCATGCGGGGAAGGGCAGGGAGGAGAAAGGGGATGTGCTGCCGCTCCCAGAGTTAATTATTACCTGGCAGGTCAGAGGGGCTAGTGGTGGTGGAACCACCAGAGTTGCCATTAGTTTGCTTTCCTGGTGTCTGTAACTCCTCTCATCAGAGGACATCCAGCTCTGTTTTACATTCCTGCTGCTGGGGACTTCCACAAGTGTGTTCAGATGAAAAAAAAAAACAAAACTAAAACTTATGCTGGCAAGTAGAGTAGGGAATGAAGTTTTCCAGAGCCTCAGTGCAGGCTGCTGACTTTAGGGCACTAGGTGTGGCAGACTCAGAGATGTAGGCATGCGAGGAGGGACATGCATGGGGTGCTGAGAAACTGCAGCTTAGACAGCAACTGGAGGACATCAGGCCCCGGTGTAACTTAGAGAGCTGCAAGCCCTTGCACCTCTGCAGGCGGTGGGCTCAATTCATCTGTCTTGGGCCTCCCTTGCTTCCCTTCACTGGGGTGAAACATCAGACTGCTGTGTGCAAGCTCATGGTGACCTCCTTTCACACCAGCACAGTCTAGTCCCATCTCCATGCCTCATCCCAGCTCCCTGTGAACCTTAGGGAGCAGTTCACAGCTTGGGACCACAGCGTTTGTAAATTCAGATAACCACACTGAGGGTCTATGACCCAAATTACAAACCTGCTTGCCCCAAACCAGAGCTGTCAGCAAAGCCTTCCCCTGCTGTGAATGCACTCGTCTCCAAAAGAGCTTACAGAAGCAGAAAAACTTGTATTTCCTAAGCCGGCATAGTAGGGCTGTGTATTTTTTTAAATGCCGAATTAAAATAAACAGTGCTGCACTCAATAATCTGCCTGGGTGTGGTGTGGGGACAGTTCCTGTAACTCTGTGTGCCCTTGGGGTATCTTCCATGGGTAGTTAAGGGCCTTGAGAGGAAAACTGTTGAGAGAGGAGTGCAAAGCATGGATTGCCAAAGAGCTGCCTTGTTCAGACCCTCTGCCCTGACTTGCCTGTGTGACACTCAGCAGCAGCTTTCCCTGAAGAAACAGGGCCCTTCATGAGTAACTTCATGCTGCCACAAGATACAGGATAGTCCAGCAGGTAGGGTGAAACCTTGTTTTACAAAATAAACACAAAGTTGTTGGAAGGAAGATGTTTGGGAGGAAGCTGTGGCATCCCTGCTCAGCTGATGATAATCCTTGGCTTCTTTTCCCTCTGCCTGGCTGCAGGGAGGTGCAGAAAGCCGTGAACACTGCCCAAGGGCTCTTCCAGAGGTGGACGGAGCTCTTGCAAGATCCTTCCACTGCCACAAGAGAAGAAATTGACTGGACCACTAATGAGCTCAGGAACAACCTGCGAAGCATCGAGTGGGACCTGGAAGATTTGGATGAAACCATTAATATCCTTTCTGTGGTCCTTTGGACATAGTTGCAGTTCCCAAGTTGTACTAAATAGCCAAGTACCAGTTCTTGTCACTCTGCAAAAATCAGGACTATTGGGGATTGGATTTTGCATTCACATTGGCTTTTCTCAAATTGCAAATGAGAAATCAAGTCAAGGATTTTCCTTTTGCCTTTTTGCTTCCCTTTTTATAAGGTATATTCTAAGATGCTTTGTTCTAGAAAGCCTATTGTGTTGTGCGAATCCGGACTTCTGCAGAGTCAGTTCATACTCTAGGCTGGCTTCCAGAAATACTCCTTTTCCCTTGTGTTCATCTGAGTGCTCCTGAAAGCGCTGTGCAGCATCACAGAACCAAAAAAAAACCATGGAAAAGAGAAATCTCACATGTGCGCTGCACAGTACATTCCTGCCATGCCTATTTTTCCCTCTACTGTGCTGTACTTTGCTAATCAAATTTTGGGAGCAGGCACGGCGCAGTGGCCACTTGGCACGCTTGGGGTTTGTGTATCCATATGTGTACCCAACGCTGCTTCTGGGGACTCCTTGACTCAGTGCCCATGCATTGTCGAGGCAAACCCACGGAAATTCAACCTCGATGCCATGGAGCTGGGAATCCGGAAAGCCTTCATCACCAGCACACGGCAGGTGGTCAGGGTAAGAAACCTGGCCTTGGGGTCAGGGCCTGGGCAAGGTGGTGAGGGCATTAGGTGGTTTAAAAAGGAAAGTTTATGGCCATTCTGCAGTGGACTGGAAAGCAGAGAATAAACTTACTACCTGCTCTGTCTCAGGCTTCCTCCTCTTCCCAGTGCGCTCCCTCCGGGAGCTGCCCAGAAGGGTTTGGAGGTGCAGGTGCCCCATGGAATTCCCTCCTTTCATGCTGACCCTGAAGTCTTCACACCACTCTGGCAATAGTGAGCTGGGAACCTGTGGTAACTGGGGAGGAAGAGTAAAGACCCGGCTGCAATGCAGGGAAGGCTGGAGCCTCCCTTCTGAGTTGAGGAAAATTGTGACTGTCCCAACCATTTGTAGCACTGGTTTTCAACAACAGGGAGACCACTCTGAACACTGACAGATGGTTAAAGCCTGGTGTTGTTGACATGGTGACTTCAACTTCCTACCCCTGCAAAATAGTCCAAACAACCACTAGATTTATTTTTAACTTGAGGAAGTTTTTTTTTTAGTTTAAGCTTACACTTGAGAAGCAAAAAGGGAGGCTTAACAACTTGGTGGCAATAAATAGAGAAGAGACATCTTTCCAAAATCTTCACTGCCTGGTAACAAGCTGCTAGTTAGGAAGTTTTCTCTCTTTTAATAGCTACCCTGAGTTTCTGCTGCCCCTCTTGACTCTGATGTTCCTGCTCCACAGAATGCATTGCTGTGGCTGGCAGCAAACCTGTTACCCTACCTGCAGTCCTGCAGTCTGAATGCAGTTCCTAAGGCTTGCTGCCTGGGAACTGATCCCAAAACCATGCTGGCCCCAGGTAGCAGGCATATGCTTGCTGCCTTGCCCTCGGTGTAATCCACTCCCAAACAGGCAGGATCAGACAAGCCTGCTCTCTGGTCCTCTTTTCCTGGCTGAAAAGTGCTGGCTAATGGGTTTTGGAGCAGTGTTTCCCACTGGTAAATGAAATTTGTTAGTGGTTTTATGCAGCTGACTTCCAGTTTCCATGGGGGAATTCATGATGCCAGCAGCACATGGATTAGCCAGTGAGAATTAACTGAGTGCGATGCGATGCCCTTTGGTGATGTGTGGCACATCTCTGAACAGTAAAACAGAGCTGGATGCTCTGGTGGTATCAGAACTGTGCTGGGGGATCAGCCTTTGCCAGATCACATTGACTACTTGCTAATTTATGAAAACTAGGCTACGTTATGTTGTGATGGGGAGCCTTCCGTGGTTAGTGACCTCCTGCAGGAACTCCACAGCAAAAATTAATTGTTAGAAAACATAGGCACAGTCAGAGAGGTTGGCCACTGGATAGGAAATGTATCTCATACTATACAATATAAAACCAGATGCAGTTGGGAGTAAAGCACAGGGCATTACAGGTATCAAGGCCTTGACAAACACTTCCTTACATTCTGTCAACAGGAACATTCGTTTATTTTACAAATTGAAGTGTTTCTCACTGTAGTGGAGCAAAATGAATAGTAAAGAAGGAATATTTTCAAAATATCCCATTGCCTTTGATTCTAGTATTATTAGAACAATGAACTGCATTGAAACTTTCTCTACAGTATTTTTCCAGACTCTTCAAAAGTGTAGGTTTTCAAAGAAAATCTCCCTTCCCTCATGCTCCCTTATAGAAGCCTTGCTGGGTATAGACAGCCCTGTAGCACCCTGAATCTGCCTGTCACCTCAAATCCAATGTTCACATGCTGCTTCTTTTGTTGAACAAACAGGACATGAAAGATCAGATGTCAAACTCCTCCATGCAAGCACTGGCTGAAAGGAAAAACAGGCAGGTGAGAACCAGAAACGGACAATGTATATCTGTTACAATGTGTATCCTGTCTGGAGTTCATCCCCTTACAAACCTTTGGTGTGGGAAGGGGCTTGCATGGTGCAGCCAAGCTGTGCTTGAGCTGTGTCCATTTGGCTGCCCTGGGAGAGCTGGTTCTCACAGGCAAGTTGCTGCCAGCCTCTCCCAAGCCTGTCTCTCAGAGCAGTAAGTCAGCACTTACCATCTGTCTCTGTCTTCAGAACTGGTGGTGTACAACTATCAGCATTGCATCATCCCATGGAAAGGGAAATCTCCCTCCTCCTCAGGGGCAGCCGGCTCAGAATCCATGTCAGTGAATGTAATCCTGTGCTCTGCTGGATTTAGGAGCCAAGATGGTGCAATATCCTTTCATGCAGCTGCTTCTCATAATAGCCATGTAAGAAGATGGAAGAAGCTCAAGGAGTCTCGTGTTGTCTGCACTTGTAATCTAAGGAATAGAAATAGATGCAGCCCGTGCTCCTTCCCGGCTGTAAGGAGATACTGAAGCTGGCTTCCAGAGACACCTCAGGAAAAACTGATGTGTGCTTCGTGCAGTTTTATTGTCTGTACTGCATCAGCCTTACCACGTGGCAAAAACAACAAACAGAGAAGCACAGAACTCATTCCTGATCTTGTCATAGGGTTAATTGACATGCTTGGCAAACACTCACAGCAGCAAAGTCCCTGACACCCTTGCTCAAACAAGTCTGTAGCTTTTTGTGCAATTTGCTGCTTTCCTTTGCACAAGGTTCCCAGTCGATGTAGAAGACCATATGGCCTAGCTCACACAGCGACATCTGGTCAGGAAAACTGACTTCCCCTTGCTGCCTTCCTCTCCCTTCCCAGCCCCTTGCCTTCATTCCAGACTGCAAGGCTTGTGCTGGGCTTTGTGTCTGAAGGGCTGGCTAGCAGTGACCTGACCCTCACAGCCCAGACTGGCAAACAGAGGCCTTTCTGTTGAAGCTGCAGCAAAACTAGTGCACTGAATTAAATAAAAAGGAGCTGCTCTTGCCACAAACTGGAATGACCAGGAGCTTGCTCAGTGTCTCAGTGGCAGACAAAGCCAGATGTCCTGCTGGCTTCCTGCATGGTCAGTCTGTCAGCTTTGCTCACCTCTCCTTGAACTTTGTAAGTCAGATGAACCATAGAGACCGTCTTGTTTTCAGCTTGACAGAGCAGCCTGGTCACTCTCTTGCTGTTCTTCACAAATGCTCTGTGATCCCCTCCTGCCCACAACCAGGAGCTGTGGGATGGTCTCATTACCAGTCGGCCTGGCTTCCACACTGCAGAGAAACCTAACTCGTCCCTAGTGCTGCAGGGTGCAGCTCCTCACCTGCAGGTCATGTTCATCCTCCAGCATCTGTCGCTTGGATTATTCCCCTCTTAGGGGCCAGACATATTTGTTTGGAAAGCCACATCTCTGCAGGCTTTGCTCAAGCTTCTCTGTTGAGGTTGTGGGGCAGGTAGCAAGAGTAACTTTTTATGCTAGCAGCTGAAGAGCCTGCTGGAGGGACAGGCAGCCTGGATCATAGAATATTAAGCATACAGTGCTGCTCTGGTTATATATTGCATTATTTTACTGTCAACTCTGTTAACAGATAAACAGATACTTTTATGTTGATACTTAACTGGCTAAGTACTTTATCCAGGCCATCATAAACCCCTGTCATTAGCAGCAGAGTGCTCAGTTCGAGCTGTACATCTGTTAACACAATATATCTGGACACTTCCCAGCACACAGCGCTGCCTCTTGAGCAGGCCTCTGCCAGTCCTTTGTGCTGTGCAGGCCTCCTGCACGCACCATCAGTCGGCCGCACTCCAGCTCTCCTGCTGCTGGAGAGGCATATCTTCAATTCCAGGCTGCAGAGACTTCCCAGACTGGCATTTTGGCTCTTTGTTGGTTTAGTTCATGACAGCACTTTGGCTGAGTAGCAACAGAGCAGGAGGAAAGGGATGCTGTGTGTGTGTGTGTGTGTGTGTGTACATAAGTGTTGCCTTGTCTGTCTTCCCACCTCACCCTGTAGATGGGCTATGAGCAGACACAGGGGTGTTGCTAAGAGCTCTCTGCATCTGTTTAGGCACTCCTGGGAGAGAGTGGGAGTCAGAGTTGGAGCTCTGGACCTGACAAATACAGCCGTCTGGACCGGGAGCTGCAATTAGCAAATTCACACTTCATCGAGGAGCAGCAAGCTCAACAACAGGTAAGGCAGCTGGCACCACACAGACTAAATAGCTTTGCTTGCAAAATGGGTGCCAGGGGGACTAGTCTGGCACCAGAGCCTGACTGTCCTCTTTGCTTGTGGCATGTATCTGTGCATGCATTTCTTGTGCAGCACAGCTTTGGATGATCTTGGCACCAAGTTTTTAACCCTGAAGGTGTGGAGCTTCTGCTCTGTTCAGGAGGCAGTCACCATGATCTGGAAGATGTAACATGCTAAGCTTTAACAGTACAAGGATTGCTGAAATCCTTGGAAGAGTAGAAACACTGCAAAAAGGAAAGGGTCCGTTTCTCTTACGCAATTTCCGCTGGTTAAAAACGTGTTTGCTGTTTTTGTGCATCTCCCATCAGAACAGGCTGGGAGCAGGAGCACGCGTCTGCTTCCTTTTCCTGCCTTTGTCACCATGAGATTAGTGAGAAAGCCTGTGTGAGGGCTTGGGAGAACCCCTGGTGAGGCACTTCCCAGCTGACAGGGGAGTTTGCATGGAGAAGTGCCCAGGCCAGGCACAGACTGGAGAACTACAAGGCCTTGACACAGGCAGTGACTCGGAAGTTGCAAACTCTGCTAAAGCTCCTGACCCATGATGCTGCCTCAGCTTCCAGGCGTGTTTTACCTACTGACTCCGGGGAGATAAATAGCTGCAGAAATAGGTAACTAGGGTAAAGCTAATCCTTAGCATGACTGTGCCCTGAAAATGACTTAAAACAGCAGCAGACTTACTCCTTTAGCACATTCGGAGTCGGGCTGGCTATATTGAGCTGTAGAAGCTGCAACAGCCTTCTACATATATTAACCCCATGTTAGCAGCAGCACATTCCAGGTGGCATTTCCCAGGCACAGCATCAGTGTGGCTCCCAGTGTGCTTACCTTGCCGAGGTTTTGGTGACCAGCCCTTGGAGCTTCCCAAAGTCATTTCAGCTGTGTATACACCATAGATGAGCTGAGGCTGGATTTGCAGGGATGTCTGGAGGCTACAGCCTGCTGTGCTATGGGGATGCCATGCCATGGAGGCTTTCCTGTGGCTGTCACCTCTCCAGCATTTCTTCGTAACACTGTCCTCATTCCTGGTGGCTTGTCTGAGCCTAGGCCTCACAGCTGATGTTGGCCAAGCAGTGAGTGCCTGTCCACTGGATGGGCTGGCTCCAGCCCAGCTACAGGCAGCAGATCTGTAATTGGCTGTTTCCCTTCTCTTTGGCCCCAGCTGATTGTGGAGCAGCAGGATGAGCAGTTGGAGCTGGTCTCTGGCAGCATCGGGGTGCTGAAGAACATGTCCCAGCGCATTGGTGGGGAGCTGGAGGAGCAAGCGGTGTAAGTGTGAGACGGCAGCAAAAACCTGGCGTGGGGCTGGCTGCAACATGGCTGGGTGTCCTCACACACCTGTCTCTGCCTCTGGTAGGGCCTGGAATTCACTGGTCCCTCAGGCAGCGTCGCCCTGCCAGCCTTTGGAAAGCATCTTGTACTGCAATCTGCAGGGATCCAACTGCAACCTCTTTAATTTGGAAGCCTGCATCTAGGGCAAGCTTAACTGCCACCTTACCTTTTCTCCTCTCCTTTTCACATGCTCCCCCTCAGGCAACCAGCAGACAAATAAGGGAGGGAGGTGCTGATACTGGGCACTTCATTCCACAGTTTTGTGCTGCCCCTCAACAACTGCTGGGACCAGGAGCTCTTTGCTCTGCCTTGATGCCCTGAAAAACACAGCACAGAGCTGCTCTTCATCACTAAAGCTAAAAATAGCCCTCACCCACACAAAGAGTTAAAGGGCAGCTCACAAAGTCATTTTGCATCCATCCATTTACATATAAATTAGATTTCTTTCCCAGTTCTTGTCCTTTGCAAACAAGTTCCCAGTTGTGCAGGCTAGCAGCTATGCTTCCTGAGAGGCTTGAAGGGTTCATGCCTAAAACCCCTTCTTGTTTGGCTGGTAGGGGTCTGGACAGCCATGTCCCTTGTGAAGTGATTTCATCTTTGATGGAGAGGAGGAACTTTAAACCCCACTCCTGTGTGAAGTTGTGCAGTATGAGAATCATCTGCTCTCACAGAGAAGATTGGTGTGGTGTGTATCTGTTTCTAGATCATCACACAAGCCATCAGTACTTGCTAGACTAGCTCATAACTACCACAGTGAGGTTTTTACAACTCCTCCTTTTTCCCTGCTGAATGAAGGTTTCACAAGTGCCCTGGTACTCCAAATGAAAGAGTCTGTCCTTTTAAAAGCATTAAGCTTTAAAGTCCCACTGGCTGGAGACAATTGGATTGGTACCTTGATTGTGAATGTGCAATGGCATTGACAGAGCATGGATTCAGGAAGGCTTTCAGATTCATTACAGTTGCTCGGTGGAGGAAGTAAAGGGGTAACTTCCATCCAGAGCTTGAAAAGCACCTTAAAAGCAGCTGCAGATCTCATTCCCGCTTGATACATGACTGAAACAAGATTTTAGCTTCAGCTGCAAGCCCTGAACAAGAAAAGAGATTTGAAGTCCAAGCTGACACCTAGATCTAACCAGTCTCTGCTAATCACAGATTATAAATGACACTTTCCTTGTGTAAGGAGGAACCCCCCCACCACCACCTTGCAGATATGTGTAGAGTTCAGCCACAAACACACAGGGAGGATCAGTCTGGCAGAAATCCCAAGGTACTTCCCACCAAAACAGAGCCGCTGTTTCAGTAAGTTTTTTCCCTTCCCTTGGGTGCTTTCAGGAGAGGAGGCCACATTCGTTTTGTCTGTCAGGGTGTGATACTCTGATACTATTGGTGTTTTGATCCATGTGTGTGAGCATGCTGCAAAATCCCAAATATGCCACTTGCTGACCAGTGCCCTGCTCCTGTGTCCCCAGGATGTTGGACGACTTCTCCCACGAGTTAGACAGCACTCAGTCACGCCTTGATAACGTCATGAAGAAGCTCGCCAAAGTGTCTCACATGACGAGTGGTAGGTCTGGGGAAGTGGGATCCATTCCTGGAAAGGGAGACAAGCCCTTGCATCTTTGGGCTGGGACAATCTATGCTCCCACCCACCCAGCAGAGAGGAGGGAACAGCTCTCAGTTCTTGAAAGAGGGGGAAGACTTCCAAGCCCAGCAGCTGCTCCTGCCCAGACACTGCTCTGCTGCCTTTCCCTTGCCTTTGTTTTATTTACAGATGTCTTTCTATTTATGCTGCTACTGCTGGGAAAATCCCCGTCTAGCTGGTAGGAGGGGAAGCTCTGCAGCCTTCTGCGCAGTTGCAGATTCCCGGGCTGCCTGTGGAACAAAATCTGTCACGGTGCTATTAAACACCAGCCACCGTGTGTGGCATCCCCTCACACGAGAATGCCTGCGGCAATCGCCTTCCCAAATCCCACCTGTCCTCGGGCTGCTGGTGCCTGCAGGACGGTTGCGGGTCAGATCTCTCTCAGCTGGTAGAGGAAGGAGCTGAATTCTGTGCTGAACCCACAGAAAAGTCCTTATAAGGCTGTGCCTGAAGCCAGGGGACTGGCGGGGCGCCGCAGGCAGAGCAAACAGGAAGCCCAGCCTGCCTGCTGGGAAGTCCCATGCTGCCAGCTGCCTCTGAGCCTGGCACTGTGCCCAGCCAGTGCCCCCTCCAGCACCCCTCTTCTGTGGGTGCTCAGTACCTTGGGAAGACAGCAGCCAGTCAGGAGGAAAAGCAGGAATAGACTGTCCAGGGGATTTATGAGCTGGTGGGAATACAGCCCTAGAGAGACCACTTGGAGTGCTGACAGTGCACTTTGGGTCACCAGTAGCTCAGCAGCAGCACAACCACAGGCAAACCTTGTGTCTCTCTGCTCTTTCCTCTGGGAAAAACAATGGAACTTGACAGAGTGTTTCTGAGTGTTGTGAAAGAGAATTTCTGCTGGCATCACATGTGCCAGGCAGGGCAGGAGGGCTCCTTCTGGGATAGCTGCTGTGCCTAGGAGTTGAGGGGGTGCCAGCAGCCCTGTCCCTACTGCTGCACCATCATCTCACAGGGGCAGACAGCGGCTCTCAGAGGTATAGTGTTGAGCCAATGCACTGTAAAGATATCCAGGGAAACCTGATTCCTGACCCTGTCCTAAGGGAAGCCGCCACAATCTCTTCCTGGCAGAGCTCCTCAGGGCAGCTTTCACTGGATCCCTTTTTGTTCGTCTGGCAAACAGATTACTCCATCAATGAACAGCAAACACAGCAGCTCTCTGCTTGTTCCTCCCAATTGCTTTTGAGCCAGCTTTTCAAAGCTCTTTGAACTTGATTGGGAAGAAGCCTCACAATTCCCACAGCTGTTCCTAAACCCCAATGTATCCTGGAGGAGAATGCCTCACTGTAATAAGAGCACCACAGCCTTTCTCCCACAGGAACTGTTGTTTTGGCTTTTTATGGCTTAAGCTTGAATTTGGTTCCTAGCAGTACATGAAGAAAAAATGCTCCCCCAATTTTCCTTCTCCACTAAAGCAGGAAGACTGATGCTTCTTTTTCTTTCCAGATCGACGGCAGTGGTGTGCAATTGTTGTCCTCTTCATCATCTTGCTAGTGGTGCTCATCCTGTTTTTTGTCCTGTGATGACAAAAACTGAANCCCCGGCAGCACGGGGAAATGAAACTCTTCCCGTTTCCATCCGCCCACAGAGATTCCTGGCAGGAACACCTGCACCCAGCTCTCACCATTCTCCTCTGAGGACTGCGGCTCAACTTTGCCAGCATCTCACCTGGCCTGGGGAGAGGGGGTGGAGGACTAGAGCTGCCTCCTCCCCTGGTGCGGTGTGATCTGGACCTGGGCTCCAGGTCTGGACTCAGAGAGCTTCCACCTGGTGCAGGTAGGAGCCAGTGCGATGCGGACACAGAGCAGCAAGCCCTGTGGGGGGACGGGACAGGGGGAGGAATTACTGAATTCACTGAGCATTACAAACTGCATTGCCAGTGCCAGCCCCAAGCATTACTGGGAAGGGTGAAACCCCCTGGATCCGCAGTAAGGGAGGGGAGCCCTGGCCCTGCTCCCTTCCCCTCCCTGCCTCCCATGGGCTGTCTCTGTGCCACCAGATCACTGCTGAGAGAGCACAGTGAGTCCCAGCAGAGCCTTCCTACCCTCCACACCTGGGCCGCAGGCAGGGCTGTAGGGTCTTGTGTCCCGCCATCAGCCACCCAGGCCTCATCAGACACCCTAGAGCTTTAAACCTGGGGTGCTGCACGCCAAGCGCTGGCAATCAGCCGTGAGCTAGAGAGGGAGGGTCTTAAAGCTTTTAAAATTGCCTCCCTCGTTATACAGGCCTCTGAAGCTCATCAACTGATGCTTTTTTTGCCCTTGTGTAACTGAGTCACTGCTTCTGTTTAACAGCTGCTTCCCTTTGGCAAGTGATTTGTCAGGTCTAAAATAACTTATTTTTTTTAAGGAAAAAAAACTTTAAAGATTTTTTTGATGACCCTTCGAGCCACATTCTCTCTGCGGGTGCATGACATGTATGATCAGAGGAACGGTGCTCAGTGATGTATTTTAAGTGTATATGAACTTGTAAATAGGATATCTTAATTTTTCCCAACCGCTATTTTTTGGACACCTCCATTGTAAGCAACCAAAAGGCAGGAGATTCAAAGCTAGATCATGTTTCCGTATTCCTTCCCAGTCCTTTTGTTACCTCCCAGTTGTTTGTCACTCAAGTTGTCTCAGCAGTGTTGGATTCCCTACAGGGAATGTGGAGTAGCCAGGTGGCCAATACCAAAAATGTGGTGAAAAAAGCTCACCTGGGCAGCATCACCAGGGAGGAACAGGCAGAGGGGTCGTGCTGCAAGCACTGGCTGCAGGGTATGGGATGACTTCAGGAAAGCAGAAACGGTTTCTTACTCCAGTCTGCTCCCATATTTTAAGTTGCAAACATGAAAAGACTCAGCATAGGCTGGCTTATGGCTCCCAGATGGGGCTAGGGAAGGAAGTTAATTGGCGCTGATGTAAAGACTTCTGCTGAAATTGCAAATTGCCCCCAAAATCATCCCACTCCACCTTAGAAACTCACCACCGGATGGCTTTACCTCCAAGACTGAACACTCCTCCCCCCCACCTTTGTGGCTCCCTCCGAGGTCCGCGTGGCCCCACTGTCCTTCCCGCAGGCGCCTGATGCACAGCCCGCGGCTCCGTGCCTTCTGCAGCCGGGTGGGGCCTCCCCACCCACCCGGCTTGCTCCTCAGTAACGCACACATGGTGCCTCGGCGCCCACCCACACTTACGAATCCACAGTGGCTCCTTATCCTTGCAGAGCATCCTGTTTCTTTTGGTTACGCTGCAGGGAATGGGTGGTGTCTGCTTTCCAAGGGTGGCGGGAATAGTGTCTGCGCTACTCCGTGGGTTTTGTACCTCTCCAAGAGCAGGTTACCAGGAGTGCAAGTCTGGGCAGGGAGCAGGGCTCACTGCCAGCCGGTGTTTGCACACCTCTGATCCCCACGTTACTTTCACCCTGGTTGTGCATCCTTCAGGAATGACTCCCATGCAGGACCACTCCTTTGGTAGTCCAGCAGGCAGCCCAGCTGCTGGCATCACCACAAGCCACCCTAGTGTCTCTGGTCCCTTTTCCTCTGTACGTTTGCTTTTCTGCCACTGGTGGTGCCCCTCCCTTTAACACTAAATAAAGGTGCAGCGGTGCAGATCTCCGGTCTTCTTGCCTGACTCTTATTCCTGGGACAAACTGGGTGTCTCCTGGCACCGAGGAGTGGGAAAAGCTCTCCCACCAGCATTTTCCAGGTATCACTCTCCCGGCTTTTGAGGTATAAGCAGCATCTGCAGTTTCTGGGGTCACCTCAGTCTTGTGGGCAGCTGTGCCCAGATGTGGGCAATGCTGTAGGCAGCTGTACCCAGATTGGGGCACCAGTGTACAGAGGGGAGCCATTGCCGCCATGCCACTGCTGCAGGAGAGACTCATTCCAAGGATGTGTTTTTTCTTCCATGGCTGGGAAAAAAAACTCCAATTCCCCAAGGAGCCCTACAGGTGGCTGAGCCTCCCATCTGCATGCCCAGGGACCCCCAGAAGCACAAGACGGTCAAGAGGTGGCTGGTGGAGCAGCAGGGCCATGACAAAATAAGTAGCAAAGGCCCCATGCCAACAAACACCACCCCAGCCCTTCCATGCCACAAGCCAAGAGCACTGTTTTGTTATTGCAGAGATGTATTTTTGGGTTTCAGTTCGAAATAACTTAAAAGAACCCCACCAGCCCTCCAGTGCAGAGTGGCAGTGTTGGCATGGAGCCCTCTGTCTCCTGGGGTCATGGAGATGGGGTGTCCCCATGCCGGTCACCCCAGTGCCCAGCAGCACAGACCCACCCAGCTCTATTGGGGCCAGGCTGTCCCCTGTCCCCACACTTGGGCAGCTCCTGGAGACTCTGGGAGGTCCTTGGTCTCACACTGTCTCCCAGGGGACCAGGAAAGCCACCTGCCCCCACTGCAGTGGAGCAAACGCAGGTCCTGGCACTGCAGCTTGGCCCATGCTGTGCCATTCTGCAGCATCCTGGGACATCATTGGGACATCTCCTCCCACCAGGCTTCACAGGAGCCATGCCAGGGCTACCGTGGCACCGGGCGGTGCCGGAGCACGCGGAGGGACAGGGTGTCCGCCTGGAGCAGCAGCTCACGGATGCGGGCCAGCCCCAGCCCCGAGACGGCAGCACCATTGACCTGCAGGATCTCGTCCCCCACACCCAGGAGCCCCGCGTAGAGCTTGGCTGTGCTGGCATCCGCCATCTCCTGCACATAGACACCTGTGGAGGGAACAGGGATGGGTGAGAGAGCTCCCTGCCCTGGGGTACCCAGGGGCTGCACAGAAACACACCTGTGATCAACGGCCTTTGGCACAGGCTGCGTGTCCCAAACCAAGCGCTTACGGACACATGGGATTGTGCCTGGCCAGAGCCACACGTGGCAGCATCCCCCTCATCTGCCATCACCTCTCTGGGGCTCAGCAGCAATGGAAGAACTCCCTCCCACCCATGCCCAAGCTCGCTCCTGGGGAGGGACGAGAACCACCATGGAGGGACCATGCTGTGCCAAAGCTTTGGGATGATCCCACAATACCTGTGTCGGGCCGGCCATGCCCAGAGGTGACGGAGAACCCAAAGGCGCCGTGAGGGGGTCGCTGCAGCTCCAGCTCGCTCGTGCCATCAGCGAAGACCTCAATCACGCGCCCCACAGCGCGCAGCCGGCTGGGCGCCCCGATGTCCTCCACACTCAGCGAGCGCCTTGGCCCTGAGACCCCCTTTCTGTGGAGAGGGGAGATGAATGAGTGAGGACACGGGAAGCTGCTGGAGACAGGGTGATGCAGCCCCTGGCTGCATCAACCCACCACAGCACCCTGGAATAGCCTTCCCGGGCACAGCAGGGATGTGCCGGGCCCCACCCTACCTGTCAGCTGTGGTCTGGGGCAGAAGATAGGCACTGGCACGGGGTGCCTTGCCCAGCTGGGGATGCAGGCTCTGGATAGAGGCAGCTTTTTGGGGCTGGCAGAAGGGTGCCACCTGGGAAAAAGCACCTGGCTGAGATGGGGACAAACTGCAGTGCTTCACCCACTGATGTGCCAAGGGAACAGGGGGCACCAGGGCATCCCACTGCTTGAAGCACTCCCCAACTCACTGCTGACAAGGGAGAAGCGTGTCTGCTCTTCCACTACACCCCCTCTCTCCCTCCTTCCCCCTTCCACTTCCCAGTTGGCTCTGGGCTTTTCAAACTCAGCAGGTTTGGGGTGGCGCATGCCCCACATCCCTCCAGGACCACCAGAGCCACAAATCCACGCCCAGGAATGCTTCTTCCCAGCCCAGCATCCCTTCTCTTATGGAATCCCTGTCTTCCCATGGGCACCCCCCCACACGGGGTGATGTCCAAGCTCACCAGCTGCAGGGACTGCAGGGACGGCGACTTCTTGACGCGGGGACCACCTGGCGGGGAGCTGCCAGGAGCCGGGAGCTGCTCCATGCTGTAGCAGCGGAAGCGGCCCAGGCGCTGCTTGGTGCTCTGGCTCAGGCTGCACAGGAGCTTCTTCAGCCCTGAGGCTGAAGCGCTGCTGTCCTTGCGGCTCACAGGCCACGCCAGCTCCCTGAGTGGAGATGGATGGTGGTCACCCACAGCATGTGTGGGGAAGCAGCAGCACTGGCAGCTGCCTCTGGAATGGGGCTGCATCCTGCACCCGCCTTGGCAGCCTTGAGAACTGCAGCACAGTGAGAACAGGGTGCATGGTGAGATTACGAGGCAGCCGCCTCCCCGCAGCAGTGACCCAACACACACAAGTTTGTGACCCAAAAGGCTCCCTTTTTGTTTTCTCCATTATTTCTCCACTATTTATAACACCTCTCCTCAGAACTCCCCTACTCTGTCCCAAGGAATCACATCCTGCCAATGGGCTCAAAGGACCCAGCACCACCTTGGAACTCTCCTGCCATGCTGAGACATGTAGCCCCAGGCACAGGACTGGCAGGATCGCATTTGGAAAGCCCTAAGGCAACTGATTTTCCCCAAAAGGGGAGAACCTAACACTAGCGAAACACCTCTGTCACATTTGCTGTAATACCCCTGGCAGAACAAGATGTGGGGAAACATAGCTCCCCCAAATCCAGAGCAACACACGGGCACATTGTCATCCCCACATTGTGGTTTCAGGGAGGTTTTTGGAGCCAAAGGTTGCAGACCCACCAGGAATCCTCAGGGAGCTCAGCCCGGTAGCATCCAGCAGTGCCCAGGAGGGATGCTCAGAGCTGCACAGTTTGGAATGCCGTGGCCCCTCACGCTTGCTCACCTGTGTGCCGCACTCCCTGCGAGGTGCTGCTGCTGCTGCTGCTGCTGTGTTCCCAGTGTTCTGGCACCTTCCCCGGCAGGATGAGCAGCCTCCTGGGACACAGGGGTGACAGGGCTGGCGCCGGGGTGTGACAGTGCCCCTGGAACCACAGTGAGACAGTCACAGCCCGCTTCATTATGGACCCCCCAGCACCTCGTGCTAGGGTCTCTTACCTCTGCCCGTCCCCAGGGCGTCCTGCCTGTGGGTGTTGTTGCAGTTGTTGGTAGACAAGGCACGGATGGGGCTCCCCGGGAACCAGCTGGGGCTGCAGGCACCCCGCCGATCGCCCGGCCCTGCCGTGCCCCCAGGCTGGGGTGAGGCAGCGCTGCCAGCACCCAGCTCCGGGACCCGGGCTCTTTGGCTCGAAGCCTGGTGGCTGCTGCTGGAGAACAGGGCTTTCCTGCAAGGCATCTGGCAGCAGGCCTTCTTGGTAGGAGGGGGAGCAGGGACGTGGGTGCCTGGAATGGGAGTGCTGGTCCTCAGCTGTGAGGGCTCTTGGGGCTGCTGCAGAAGATGAACGGTGTTTCCCACTCCCTTGCTGCCTCCTAGATGCCGATGGGGTTCCCCATCTTCCTGGCTGCTGGTTCTTCCCGGTGGTGGGGGGCAAACAGCCCCGGTTTGCTTTATGGCACCACCCGAGTCCCTGTCCTCGGCGCCGGGGCCACCACTGGCTACACACGTCCCCTTCCTGGCCCTCGCCCCTGGCTGCAGGGCGGTACGGGGTGTTCTGTGCCCGCGAGTCCAGGGGTCCCGGTGCCCACACAGGTGGGGGCTGCGGGATCCTGCTTCCTCACTGTCCGTCCTGCAGCCATCGGAGGTGTCGGTGCTCTCCAGGGCCGAGTCCACGTCGTCAATGTAGGTGACGTCCCCGATGTAGGTCTCCTTGATCTTCTCGGTGTGGATACGCTGCCGGGAGGGCAGGATCCACAGTGGGGACCCTCCGGGGCCCAGAGGCCTAATTTTGGGCTCCGTCTGGGGAGCACTCAACCCCCTGCTATCCCCTGGGATGCTTCTTTGTGCCGCAGGGCTACTTCTGACCGCGTCAGGGGCAGCTTGCGTGTCCGTGCCCCGGTCGGCGGCAGCACCGAGGAAGGAGCCGCAGGCGCTGCACTTGCCCCCAGCCACGAGGTCGCCACTGCGGGCTTTGGGCTGGCCAGCCCCGTCCCCCGGCTGCCTGCTGCCGGCCGGCTCTGGCGAGGGGAGCGCCGAGCCCAGCGCCCGCCGGTGCCGCAGCTGCAGCCGCTCCAGGTACCGCACCTCAGCGTCCCGGGCAGATTCGTCCTCGAAGCGGACGCGGGATGGGGACGGACCCCGCGGCCGCCGCGGCCGCCCGCAGCTCGACTCCCCGCTGGACGAGTCGCTCAGGCTCCCGCCGTCCTGCGGGGCGACGGTCGCCCTTCCGCTGGGCTCCCTGCCATGGGGACACAGACGGATGCAGGCGAGCTGCAGGGGCTACCCGGCAACCCTGGGAGAGCAGGGCGGGAGGGGGGAAACCCAGTGGAAAAGATGGGGCAAGGAGGAAAATCTGCCCAGTGCTCCCTGGCTGTGTACAGCCCTGTTTCCCTCCAGCCTGAAGCTGGAATCCAGACAGGCTGCAACACCTCCCCATTGCCATGGCTCGACCTCCATCGCCCCTTCCCTGCCCCAAGGTGTGTGGTTAATCATTCCAGGAACACCACATCGCACATGACCCGGCACACACGGCGAGATACCGCTGTGCTCCAGCCTCCAGCAGCAAGTCTCCCCTGGGAAAACATTCTCCATCAGCTGGGAAACACCATCCTCCCACCATTAATATCTCCATGTGAACATAAAACACACTTAACTGAACACCCCCAAATATTGTGCTGCAAAGAGGTCGGGCAGAGGATGCTCCTGCATCCAGGGTACAAGGCTACACCGTGCACGCCGCAGATCAAATCCTGGCTCCACACGTGTGCCTGCACACATGTGCACGCTCCACACATACAGTTGCATGCTCTGGATGAGTCCCAAATCCAGCTGCAGCCCTGGGAACACTGTGGGGGCAGGAAGGTGGCACTGACCTTGGGTGCGGGACGGCAGTGGGGAGGAGGAAGATGTCGTGGCTGGCACGCAGGGGGTTCGTCCGAGCCTTCATGCGGGCGCGCTGCAGCAGCTGCTTGGCCTGCTCGTGCCGCGGGCTCAGCTCGAGCTCCTGCCCATGGACAAAGGCCCTGCAGCTCCGCAGTGGGGAGGGGGATTAGGAAAAAATAACAGGGATTAGACGTGGTTTAACAGTGACGATGAAGCTGCTCTGCCCAGGGGAAAACGGGGCTCGGCTGCCATTCATGGGCGGGCTGGCGGCTGTATCAGGGGATGGCCAGGCAGGCACCCCTCAGCCCCAGTGGCAGGTGAGACTTTGGGGGCAGACTCAGCACCCACACAGCACGGGCACAGGCTCAGCCGAGGCAGCACTTTGTGCCACAGGTATCCCGGAGGTGGAAACTGAGGCAGTTGCTGCTTCCCATCCTCACCAGTGTAAATCCCACGGTGGTGGGGAGGCAGGTAGGTTTGGGATGATCCCCTGACCCGATTGTCTTGCTGCCTTCCCTTCCTTGCAGGGAGTCTTCCCCCACACCCCCAGTCCCCTCTGACTGCAAGGGTGGAAGACCTGTCAGCTCTCCCTGCAGCACTGCCTTCCCGGTTGGCCATGGCCCTAATCCTCCTGATTAAAATAATCAGCTCAGGCAGTCGCTTCGGGAAGCCTGGCCTTAACCTCTTCAGTGCAGGATGGTGGGCACACGTTGGGCACCCCCAGCAGCACCATGGGGGGCCCAGGCTTCCCCCACACTTTGGCTGCCCCTGCTCCCAGGAAGTGCAGCATCCCCAGCTCTGCCATGCACCCCCTATCACTGATCCAGCTGCCAGAGCAGAGCAGAACCAGCAACCACAATGCTAGGGGGGTCTTTCCCCACTCACTGTTTTACCCCATGCAGCCCCCAGCCTGCCCATCCGACCTCCTTATTTTTAGTCCATACCTCTAAGGTTTTTCATTAATCCAACAAGATTACACACACCTGCCGCCTCTATCCTCTTAAGCACCTAGAGCAAATTTCTGTCCCATCCTCTTCCCCAGCTCTCTTCCTGCCCTGGTGTCCTGGTAGGGACCCCCTGTGCTCAGACACCACGTAGACACCCAGCTCCTGTCCCTTCTCACACCAAAGCATTGCCAGAGCCCAGCCATGCTCCCTCACCAGCTGCCCCCATAGCCCTTCCCTGGAGCTGCTTCACAGGATGCATTTAAAATACAAGACAGGGGAGCAGGAAAGAGGGATATGTCCTTCTCTGCCACACTGGGACTGACCTACCTACAGCCCTCAGCATCCTGCAGCGAGACCCCTGAGTCCCAGTCCCCGTCACTCGCCGGCATCTCTGAAATGCAGGACAGGGAAAGGGATCAAGCTTGGCTGGATGACAGCCACCATCGTGGCTTCCCCTCTTGACAGCAGCCCCCATATATCCCATCCCAACACTCTCTGCAGGGCTCTCCCAGATGTTTGGCTCTGGGAGATCCCAAAGGAGTGGGACATGGGGCAACAGCAACTGGCTGTAGGTGTGGGACTGTGAGGATGGACCCATGGGGTTATTGGGGGAGATGCTATCAAAGGAGAAATTAATTCTCTTTTCTGATGGCAGCTTGCAAAGGGTGAGTGATGCCCACAGACCTGGGGTGTCCCCGAAAACTTCTTACTCTTGCTTTTAGCAGGGAAATTCCTTACCAGGACAGCAGAAGGGACTGACTGCTAGCACCCAGAGCATCTCATGGGCATCTCCCACATCCTGGTGAAAATGATGGGGCAGCCCTGGAGTGTGAGGCAGCAGGGAGCTGCACCTGCAGCCTAAGAGGCTGGTGAATGGCCCTGAGGACTCCTTTCACCCCAAAGGTTTTCCCTCCCACTTCCCCCAGCCGCCCTGAAGGAGCCACCACCTTCCCAAAATACACACCGGATGCAGCAAGGCCCAGCACCTCCTGCAGCAGCCGCCGGTTCCTTTCCACCCGCTCAGCCAGCGAGAGCCTCTCCCAGCTCTCCGCCGTGTGGGGGGACACAGAGGGACGCCCCCGGTCACACGGCGGGGTTCGTGCCTCTTCATCCAGGGAGGGTCTCTCGCGGAGGGAGGCAGAGCGCCAGGACCTGCTGCCCTTGTCCGGGGACACCTCGGGGCATCGCGACACCTCTCCCCTGGATGCTGGAACCCTCCAGAGCCCCGGGGTGCCGGCGCGGGGGGCTGGGGGGGTGCCAGGCGCAGGCTCCCCTCCATCCAGCAGTCCGTCCGTCAGGTAGGTCCGCAGCGGAACCCGCGGCTCCACCGCCGCCACCTCCACCCCTGGCTTCCCCCGCCGAGGCCGCGGTTTCTTGGGCGAGGGGCGCTCGGGAGCAGCTGCGGGGGTTCCCGGCCGCCCGCCCCGCTTCTCCTTCAGCGCCTTAACCTTGCCCTCCAGGACGGCGTGGGGGCTGCGGGCGGGCTCGGGACGCTCCAGCGGCGCAGGGCTCCGGCCGCCGCTCTGGCTGTGCTGCTTGGGGGGCCGCGGCAGGCGCCACCCCTCAGCGGGAGAGCTCCCCTCCATGAGTCCTGCGGGGACAAAGCGCAGGGCATGACCCCTGCACTGCCCTCGCCCTCCCCAGCTCCCACCGTGGTGCCTCCACAAACGGCACCACCCCACCTGGCCTGGGGGGCAAATGCACGCAAAGCCACCGACATGTCCCTGGAGAGGAAGGGGACAGGGAGGTGACACAGCAGGAGGCCACCCACCCACCCAGAGCACCGACACTGTGCCAGCATGGCTGGGGACCAGGAGGAATGGGGCTGCAATGGGGGATCGGTAGTTCTCCAAAGCGGGTGGCCAGCGGCCGGGCAGGAGCGCGGCTATTCTCCCTCACGCTGTTTCAGGTGACCTGTGGCACACCGCAAGAAGACCCGGATTTTCTGAGCCAAACCAGGGCCCCAAAACTCCGCAGAACAGAAATCCCTCCCGGCTCTAACTCGCCGAAGGTGCCACCAGACAGACGCCAGGCGCTGCTCCGCCCCGGCCCCCGGGGTCACACGCCCCACTCGTCCTGCGCCAGCCTCGCGGTCCCGGTGGCACCCAGGTGCCGCTGCCCTCCTGTACCCCGCCGGGAGCATCCTGTCCCCGCTGGTACCCCTGGAGGAGCCTCCCCCATGGCCGGAGCTGCAGGAGCATTCCCGTAACACCCGCCGGGACCCATCGCCCCCCGGCTCCCCGCAGCCGCTCACTGCTCCGGGCTGAGTGGGACGGGGCCACGGGCGGGATGCGAGGGCTGTCCTTACCCCCGGAGCAGCATCGGGAGAGGGCTAGGAAGAAGGAGAAGAAAGCGGAAGAAAGGAAGGAAGCAGGGGAGGGAAAAAAAGAAATTAAAAAAAAAAAAAAAACGGCCAAACCAGCAAATCCCGGCCCCTCCAGCCGAGCCCGGGCTCAGCCGCTTGGCTGGGCTGTGGGGACGCGGCTGGCCCTGCCTCCCGCCCCGGCCTCCTCCTCTCCTCCTCTCCGCGTACCCCACGCCGGGGCACCCGGCCAAAGCCGGCCCCGCACCGCCACGCCACCGCGGCCAGCGCCACGCTGGGGACATGGGGGTGACCCCGCGCTGCCACCCAGGGAACTCCACAGGAGGGGAACCCAGAAGCCCGGGACGGAGGATCGGGGCTGCCTTGGCCCGCTCTCAGGAATGTCCTTTGTCTGGGAAGGCGGCGGAGCGAGGCCAGGCCCCCTTCCCGGGTGCCAAGGGTGCTGGGACGGGATGGGGACAGTGCTCCCGGGAGTGGGGGCGGGTTTCTCTAACAGCAAAGCCTGCCGGCTCTCGGCCCCCTCCTTTGAGCATCACACGTTTGCAGCCGTGCTAAATCCATCTGCTTTCCCGGAGGCCAAATCCTGCCTGGACCCACGATGAGCCAGGGCCGTGGCACTGCCAGGGAGGAGGATGGTGGGAGCCGAGCTCGGTGCATCCATACACATCCCTACCCCTAAATAAAGCGTGCGACACGTGCCTGCTCCCTACGCACCAAAACCCCCCATCCTTTCCCCCGCGAGGCCCCACCTCAGCAGCACGAGGGTCCCAGATGGGCAGCGCTTACCTGGAGGTGCCAGGGCTGCCGTCCCCGGGGGGCACGAGAGGTCTGAGGGGGCCTGGGGTGTCCCGGCCCTGCTCCGACTGCCACTTTAAGCTGTGGCTTTTGATATTCGTGATTGGTTTCATAATCCTGATCAAAAGGAAATCACCAGGATTATGAAATTGTTTTAATCCTCCTGGCTCTGGCCACACCGGCCCCTGCCAGCACGAGCAGCAAGAAATCATTTTTATCTTCTTAAAATGTCCCTGGCCACCCCGGTGGCCCTGAGGCCCCCACTACAGCCAAACCTGAGCCCAAGGACTTCCTTCCCCACAGGGGTTGAGTGACAGCAGGTATGACTGCATGGGGGACAGACACAGCATCTTCCCTTGGCTGCTCCCAGGCAGGAGGGGCCAGCTGAGAGTTTTGTGTGGAAGAGCCCAGGGCAGAGGGACCATCCTCGCCCTGTCCACCAGCACTGGAGTCCAACCTCCCCTGCGACACCAGGACCCAGCCTTACCTCCACGCCATTCCAGAAAGGTATCCTGGCTCCTTTGCCTGTGCTGTGGAAGTGAAATGTGCCTGGAAGATGTCCCCATGGAGTTGGGTGAGGTGCCAAAGCAAGAGCAGCAGGAAGGCTCCTGCCATGAACCAGGCTCCTGCCACCAGCCAGTGAATGCCAGCAGGAAACCGTGGCTGGGATTAAACCTCCGGGAAGCAGCTGCTGTGAGCAGCAACAGGCTTAGAGTGATTTCAAAGCACTGGGCTCACTTCTGGAGGGAGATTGATTGCAAGAGACAACGAAGAGATTTAGGGAGCAAAATTAAAGTACAGAGCCCAAACAACCCAGGGATGGGCTGCTCAGCCTCTGGTCACCCACTGCGCTGGCAGGAAAACACCTTGGACTGGAGATAAGATGGAGAGAGGCAACCAAAGCTCCCAGAAGGATCTGGAGCTTTTGGCCAGCACAGCACAATCTGGGCAGGAGGTTTCCTCCAGCATCAGCACCTGGCACGTCGGGTTTGAGCCCTGGGCTGCTTCCTGAGAGCTCCTCCTGCCCACCTCCAACTCCTCCTCAGACATCTCCCTCCTTCAAACACCTCCACCTCCTCCCAGGACATGGATGTCCCCCACCTCCAGCCACCAGTGACATCCCACAGCTCCCAAGAGAGCAAGAGCAGCGGGAGCCAGTGCTCCATGGGTGGATGCAGGACAGGGGTGGGACTTGGGAAGACACACACACAGACCAGGGACAAAAGAGCCATCAGATCATTGGAAAACAAAGAGCTTGTAATAATGAAAAAAGGACAGGATTTTGTAACCAATCACTTTTTCCTTTGAAAAAACACAATCACAGTAACTTTGCTTTATACAACCACCTAGAAACTATGAAACAGTACCACATTGTGCAGTATTTTGTTTTTTTTAAACCTACTTATCAAGAAGGGAATTCCACACTTCAAAAATTATATCCATTTGGGGAGGAAGAAGGAGACAGCTAATAGCGCAGTCACAGATACATCATGAGTCCAAGCAAGCGGCAATTCTTTGTCCTCACCTTTTCCACTGAGCCAAAACAGAAGAGTGGAGAAGGGGATAGCAAAAGAGAAAGGAGGAGGGAAGAAAGAAAGCACCCACAGAGGACTAACCACACTCCATAATTACTTTTGACATCTACAGGGCTTCATAGAAAGATCATTTAGACCAACACAGTAGGGAGGGGGAGAGGAAGGCGGCAGCGGGACCTGGGGGCAACTTTGGCATTTCCACCCCAGGCTCCTTCCAAGCACCGATCCTTCGCCAGGAGGACCTATGGGGTGGAGAGGTCATCGCAAGTTCTACCAGGATGCCCAATTTCTCCTCTGGAGTGAAGAGTTTGCAATTTGGTTTATAGAGCTTGAGGGACTGTCAGGCCACAGGGCGCCTTCCCAGGCAGGGTCATTGCCTCTTGCCCACTTTGCCACAGCGGTGCTGGGGCCAGAGCAGCCTTTGGCTCCCACTGGGAACAGGGTTGGGGTGTCAGCATCGGGAAACTCCCCATGTTGTGTCCCTTTCCTCTCCTGTCCCAGGGTACTTCAGCAGGGACTGAAGCCCCCAGGGATGGTGACACACCAGTTTAGCCCCATGGTGGTGGCAGGTGACACTCATCCCGAGGTGCAGAATTTGGGATGGCATCATGTAAAGGAGGCAAGGTTTGATGAGGTGACAGCCACTGAGCCCAGCCGTGACTGCTGCAGAGGTACCGTAGGGATTTACCACTCTTCCCCTAGGACCCCCAGCCCCTCTTTTCCAAGGAGACAAAACAAACGGATTGCCTTCTGGAATAAAAATGTAAATTAAAAAAATCCCAATGTTTAAGGCAGAAGATCACCTTCCCCCTGCAAGTGCAAAGCAGAAGGGCAGAGGAGAGGAGGGAGGACATGGAGCCGGAATGCAGTGTGTGACCAAAGTGGCTTTTGTGTCCCCAGCTTGCCAAGCCACATCCCAGCCCCAGGACACATCCTGGGCATGGCCTGATGCTAGGGACACAGACCCCCAGAGCCTAGTGAGCAAAGCACGGCAGCATCCCTGCAGGACAAGGCCAAATTCACTTGGCCATTCAAAATACAAGCAAACTTCAAAGGCTTCACACTGTCTCCACTGCTCATTGGAAGTAAAATCCCCAGGGATTGTTATCTCCTGAACCAGGAACACGCTTTTCCTCCACATCTGCCACACTGGGGCAATGGCTGAGTGCTGGCACAGAGGCGGAACAAGCAGCACAACGTTTTTAGGGAAATAGGAGAAGTAGGGTCCCAACTCTGCTGGGATTTTCACCAGAGATGTCTCCCATTCCAAGATGTCCATGCTGAAGACTGCTGCCCGCCAACCCTTTTCATTGATATCAGACAAACAGCAAAGACACTGAGAGAATGAGGAGGGCCTGGAGTGAGGTTGGGAAAGGCGTAGGATGAGCACCAGCTGACTTTGGGAATGAACCTGGATGAGAGGGGTAGGAGTTTAGTGGAAGCTGCAGCCACGAGTGCAAATCTTTTATGCAAATGCATTTCTTTTAAAATGTGGCGAGACAGCATCAGCTCTCACTGACAGAGAAGCTCCCAGTCCTGCTTACCGAGTCTATAGATCCCAAACCTGCCCTGCTGTCCCTTCAGGAATGCACCCATGGCATATGGCATCAACCTGCCCAAGCACAGGGACTTGGTGTTTCTGGTGACACTGTTCCAAAGCCATGCAGGGAACCCCAGCCTGAAAATAAACTCTGGATGCTGCAACACTTCACCCACTGCAACCCAAAAACCCCCAGAGGAGTGGCAGGATGGAAAGCAGTAGGGAATCAGCATGGAGAAGCAAGTTCCAAGGGAATCTTCAAAAGTCAACAGCCACACTGTGGTATCTCCTCTCCTTAG
The DNA here is from genome assembly GCA_013397935.1 of Dasyornis broadbenti. Classification (NCBI taxonomy): domain Eukaryota; kingdom Metazoa; phylum Chordata; class Aves; order Passeriformes; family Dasyornithidae; genus Dasyornis; species Dasyornis broadbenti. The sequence goes on from VZRN01005359.1 coordinate 422,896, forward strand.
ACTGGACCACCCTAATGGGTTTCACCAGACCAAAGCAGCTCCACACCACCCTCAGAGTGACAGAACTCAACCTCTGACCACCACTGAACCATGAGAGCACAGCCCCAACACCTGACAGCCAGAGCAGAGCTTAAAGACCTTCCTCAGCTTCCACTTCCCATCCACCTGCACCCCAATGACTAAAGCACTGGATAAAGGCCCCACCCTCAGATCCCCTTAACTCTGCTCTGTGCTTCTGGGCTGCCACCCTGCTGCTCTCCCCACAGGAGTGTTTTTAGTCACGCATAAGCAAAGCCCAGTGCAGGAAACAAAGCCACCCTAGGAATGTCCCCACTCCCCTCGCTCCTGCTGCTCTCAAGGAGCAACAGGGCTATTTTCTCTCACCATCTGTTCTGCTTCATTAGGTCTCCCTTTACTGGCCAGATGTTCTCGTAGACATGAAGCCATCCTGGCTTTAGTGCTCACTCTCAGGGGGAATCTGCACGCCTGATTTCTCAGAAATCTCTGGGAGGGAGGGAACAGGCAGACAGAGGGCTGGGAGTTAGGAGCCTTTAAAAGCCACGCTTCTGGGAATTCAGGCTGCTTTCCCCTGAGACAGCATCTCCACTGCCAAAAGAGACAATGTTTTATTTTAGGAGATAATGTTTGCTTGCCATAGCATGCCACCTCCCTTTTTCCCCCTTATTTCTCCTGCCAGCAAAGACAAAAAGGGAAGCGAAGGAGCAGAGCAGGAGCAGAGCAGATGGAAATGCTGAATTCTTGTTTCCCATAAGGATTTGGGTAAACTACAGAGGAAGAATTTAATCACTTTCAACCTGACCCTCCTTGCCAGGTTGGGAAGCAGAGGGCTGGACCGTAGAGCAGCTGGATGGACAGATAGACACAGGCCACCCAGCCATGCCCTGCTCTCCCCAGCCCAGCTGAGGAAGGCAGAGTGCTCCCAGGGGGCTGGCATCACTTCCAAATCACAGAACCATGGAATGGTTTGGGTTGGGAGTGACCTTAAGGACCATATAGTTCCAATCCCCTGCCAAGGGCAGGGACACCCTCCACTAGACCAAATAGCTCACAATGTCTCTCTGTATTTTTAAGCTCCCTCTGAAAGGAAGAATTACCAGTAAAGCTCAGTTTCTTTGTATAAAAACCCCATTTGCTTAAGTAACACCTGGGGCATTTCTTGATTTTAATTAATCCAGATAATTTTGTATTACCTCCCTGCTGGTGCAGCTACCCTCCCCTAACCTCCCCAGGCAGGGATGGCTTCATTCCCCACTGCTGGAAATACCTACACATGCTTTGGACACGGCACCAATGCAAATTAGGAACCTGAAATATTTTAGGGGACTTTATATCTCAGACTCCACTTCCATCCCAATGGAACCTAAGGGAGTTAAACACAGGAATACAGGGCAAAGAGGATGGACAGAACAACCCCAGCTCATCCAGCTCTGCTCCCACCGGAGCAGCCTGACATGGTGGGAGATGAGAGGAGCAGCATCACAGCAGAGTTTTAAGCTATTTCCAATCAAATGAAGAGAACCAAGTTTCCTTCTTCAGTTCCTCTGTGTAAGAGGCACGGCAGGCAAACTGAGGAAATGCAACATACTGGCCATGGGAGACACGGGGCTAATTAAGGAAAACAACCACCAAACAGCAACTGAGCAGAGATTCCGGCAATTCCATCGCCCAAACTAGAGGCAAGTCACCAGACAGACATCAGCACCAGGATCCCACTTCAGGAGATTCACCCTTCCCTTGCAGACACATGGAAAACAAGGCATGCCAAGGGAAGGATGACAGGACTGAGGCCTCCATGTCTGCCTTCCTACAGGAGAGGAGACCAACAAGACCATCGAATTCATATCTCTCTTCCAATGTAATTTGCTCAGCAATACAGCCATCCATTACCCAAGTCTGCTCAAGTATCCCACTTCCCAAACTGGGATAATGAGATGAGGCAAGGGGCAGATCACCAGGATAGCGCCCAACAGAGGCCTTTTGCTGAACCAGAAGCCACAGAAGAGCTGTTTTCCATTTCACCTTTCCCATCATGTAGGCACACCACAGTCCTTTCCACGCTCCCTGAAAAACACCACCACTTCCAAACCTCAGCCTGATGAACCCCTGTCCCTGTCCCATGGGAACTGTCATCTCCTCACCTTGTCCCGCTTTGCTGGGCTGCTGGAGAACTCCTGAAAAGCTCCCTGCTCAGATTGAGATACCCTCATGACACACCTAAGGCTTTGAAAAGTACTTTTTGATCTGCAGAAGGAAGTTCCAAAGCCTTTGTTCACCCAGTGTTTTGTGCTGTTGGTGAGAACCAACTCTCCTTTTCTTAGGATCATCTGCACTACTTTCACACATGGAAAAGTTGGCTTTGAACCGGCACAAGAGACATGCCCAGAAGCAGTAGCAGCAACTCAAAAAAACACCAGAGAAACTTTGGTTTAAAATAAAATGAAAAGAAAGAAGAGAGAGAAGGTACACACAGGTGCAAGTTGTCTCACAAGAGGCGTATTTGCAGGGCTTCACCCCACAACCCTGGAGATGGAGATCTACATTCCCCACTTTGTTTTACTGTCACAACCTTCATTGCACAGGACTCAAAATCACTCTCATATGGTTGTTAAGTTTCATAAATAATGTGAAAACTATATGCAACAGATACATCCCATTTCCAAAAAATTATAAGAAAAATTACATCAAATTAAAAAGTAGCTTCATGAATGAAGATACTGCTCTAAGTGCACTTTCCCTGCAAGTGCAGCCAGTGCCTCAGCGCTGGATATGAAGGAAAAAAACGAACAACTGAAAAAAAACCCACAACCAAAAAAATCAGATTTAAAAAGTCCGGTTTCAACCAGTCAAAACCGGGCCAAGCAGAAACCGAGTGTGCTCTCAGCACTGTCCCATGAGGGAGTCCCTATGATGCTTCATTATCCAGATAAGGTTTGTATGTCCTTGTTGAGACTGTAAACAATCCTTCTTTCCTGAACTGTCCTCTTTATTGGCAAAACAAAGTAAAATATTTTATTTTTTGTTTGTTTGTTTAAAATAGAACATTAAAATTAACCCAGAAGAAAAGAAACGAGACACAGTGAGCTTGTTGGAGTCCATAGGATCTGGTTTGGAAGAGCTCAGAAATGTGTTCAGTGTTTTCTCCTGTTTTCAGCTGGATCTGTACCAGAGATCGGGTTACTTGGGGAAGAGGGGAACAGAACGAGAAAACAAAGGATGCTGAATAAGAGAACGTGGCCATCTCATGTGTTCACTTCGTTCGCTAGGTCCTCTATCAATACCTTTGTGTCAGAAGCCTTGGACCTGGAAAAAACAAACCAAAACACTTACTGGGAAGGAATTCCTGGAATGACATGCAGATAGCAAACCCACAGTGCACTTGGGGGAATAAAAAATGGAAGAAAAAGTCTTTCTTATGCAGAGGGGGAATAAAAAAAGCTACTGGAACTGTTTCACACCCTTCCACTGTCACTGGGAATAGCAGAGCCTTGCAAAGATGCTACAGCTGACCCTCAGAATCCTCCTCCCATGGCACTGCCCGCACCACACCACACCAGGCACCCTGTGCCCTTGGCCAGGCTGTGACACAGCTGGAGACACACTGCTGCTGGATGTGGAACACCCACCCAGCCCTCCCCCACAGAACTCCACCAAACCCTTTCAGAATCCAGAGGAGTGTTCCTGCTCCATCTCCCACTGGGCTGCAGGAAGGAACAGGAAGTTCTTTAGGGATATGCCTGGCACATCTCCACTCGCTTTGTGTCCGAGGGGTAAATGGCCATGGTCAGAGGGAATTCCACCAGGCTTTGGCCCACATTCCCTTTGCATAACATTTTTCAGTCTCTAGCAGCTAGCTGAAGGCTATTGGTATTGGTCCCATCCTTGCACTCTGAGCCAGCAGGGATAAGAGCCAAGCACAGCCCTGACGCCAGAGCACACCCTTCTCCTCCTCCTCCCACCCCGCCCATGCAGTGCTGGAGGGATTGCGCAACACTCCTGACCCGCTATGCCTCAGCATCTCTAAGGAGCCTGGCCTTGTTCCCTGGTCAAAGGGCAGGGTTCCACAGCTGTGCTGCTGGGGCAGGAGGGACACCAGGACATGGGAGCACCCTGTGATGCTTGGAGCAACACAGGAACTAGAGGGAAAACATGGCAGTCGACACATTCAGGGGCAGGAGTGGGGAAACGTTTAGGGTGCAAGAAGGATGGGTGGGAAGAAAAAAATGTATAGGTTTAGATTTGAGAAAGGAAGGAGTCTGAGATCTCACATTTGAACCTTAACCAAAAAGTAACTGGAATCATACAGAATCATAGAATGGTTTGGATTGGAAGGGACATTAAAGTTCATCTGGTTCCAACTCTCCTCCCACAGGCAGGGATGCCTCTCACTAGACCAGATTGTTCAGGGCCACATCCAACCTGGCCTTGAACACTTCCAGGGATGGGGCAGCCACAGTGTCTCTGAGCAACCTTTGCCAGAGCCTCACCACCCTCACAGGGAAGGATTTCTTCTCAATATCTAATCTAACCCTCCCCTGTGTCAGTTTAAAACCATTGCCCCTTCTCCCGTCACTATCAGGTATAAAGAGCCCCTCTCCCTCTTTCATGTAAGTCCCCAAAAGAGGTCAAGGAGAACCTCTCCTCCAAGTTTGTATTTATAACCTCTGGCAGATTATTTCTGCAGGAGAGGAGTCTCGTAAAAAGAGAACTCCCTTTTCTGATGGTTTACCAGAACCCCAATATATGTAAAGGATGAATAAATTCCCTGGCAGAGAGAGGCATCACTTGTTTACTAACTGGACCTGTCCTCCCTTTGAAGACTGTTTTGGCTGAGATCTCTGCATGATTCCCAATCCATAAATGCCCATCAGGAATTAACAACAGCTCCCAGACAGGATTTTGTTGCAGTAGAGAGGCCAAACGTACTGTGAAGCGAGGCGAGGCCTGCGCAAGGACACGCTCAGGCTGCGCTTCCACTGCTTGTTCTTGCGGCGGTTGCGGACCCCATCCTCCTGGTCCATCATCTGATCCAAGAGCGTCAGGTCGTCGGCGTTTAGTGGCGCCACCGAGATGTCCCTCACGGCACGGAATTCACCACAGTTGTTCAGGTGCTCATTCTCCAAACGGAAAAAGTTCCACACAAATCGCCTGGATGGGGAAAAAGAAAAAGTTACCAAGTTCCACTTTGACAGGCATTACCTATGCTTGGGAAAGCACTGGGACGGGCACCTGGATACCAGTGACTTCTCATGGATCAAAGCGCCTCTGAGAATGGGCTGGAGGGCATGGAGAAACATCCAGTGACTAACAGCAGCACCTGCTGCAACATCTTTCCTCTGGAGAACAAGAGAACCTGTCAGGCTCATTCCTTATTCTAATGATGACAGCCCTAATACGGACAACATGGAGGCACCAGGCATTACAAGCCAAAGGCCACCTCCAGCAGCAACATGAGTGAGGGCCAGCTTCAAGTTCTTCCCAGGAAGCTGTGGGGTGGGGTTCAAGCTACAGTAAAGGTGTTTAAAGAGCCCTGGAACCTTGCAGGATTCAAATCAATGATGCAGAATACAAATTACATTCAGAAAAGAAGCAGAGATTTTAAAATGGGAGACTTGAAAATCAAGTCAAGTTTCAACTGGAAATTTCAAGGAGAGATTCAGTAAAAACTAATCCCTCAAGATTTTGTCACGGTTCAGAAGGAACTGCAAACTCAGTATGAAGGCCTCGGCTCCACATTGTGGCAGAGCCCCTTACACCTTTCTTCACACAGCACCCTTTTTGGATTAAATAGTCACATCAATCCTAGTCTCCTTGAAATAAAGACCACTATATTCTATGTCCAAGGATCCAGGCACTTCCCCCCATGCTGATGTTACAGAACAAAAATGTGAAAATCAAGGAGAAATGAGCTGCTCAGCCCAGCAGCCTTACCGGAACACCTCAAGTGGAGCAAATACAGTAGAAATGATGTCCGCAGCATAGGGAAAGATTTGCATGGAAGTGAGGGAGATTTGGATGGTCCATGCAAAACGCAGGATGACGTCTTCTACAATGGCACAATAGTAGTATGCCTGGGGAAAAGACAGGAAGAGGACAGCTCAACAAACATGTTCTGCATGGAAGAGACCTCATCAGGTCTTCAGGAAGCTACAGAATATGCTGCTCAATTGTGAACAAAGTGAGCAGAAATTATCTCTTCAAAACAAATCATCTACTGCTGGAAAATCCCAGCCTGTAGCATTCAAATGCTCCAGGGGCCAACTGCAACACGCTCTAAACTCAGCAAGTTTGGTTAAAATATTAAAAGCCTTTCCAAAGGTAAGAGCAGGCTGCATACGCACTTTCTGTGGGTAGACAATTCCTTCTCGGAGAAAGGTATTTTCACCAGCATTTTTGTCAAAGAGGCCCCAGTCCATCTTCAGGTCCCAAATGAGGGTATAGCAAGAGCTGATGAAACAGAAGATAATCCACAGGTAGAAGAACACTTGGGTGTCACTGTGGTTTTTAGCTGGAAAAGAGAAGAACAACATACTTCTGTAAAAGTGAGAGCATCTCTCTTCTTAAACCAGCTACAAACTGCCTGACTGCAGCAGTGGAAATCACCTCTTTTATCCAGGTTCTGGGGAAATGCAACTAAGACTACTCAAAACCAAACCAAAAGCCTTAGCAGGACCTGCTTTATGCTGTTATTTAAATTCCAGTTTCATCTTGTTCAACTTTTAGCACCTGGGATTGAAATTTACGCTAATATTTGGAACAGGCTTCCAGGAAAGTGGTCACAGCGCCAAGTCTGCCAGAGTTCAGGAAGCATTTGGGCAACACCCTGAGGCACATGGTGGAGTTTCTGGGGATGGTCTCGTGCAGGGCCAGGAGCTGGATTCAATGATCCTTGTGGATTCCAACTCAGGATATTCCATGATCTTTACTTTCTTGGACCTATGGCAGAGCTGCCGTTCTGGCTCTGAACAGCAGGTGGAAGCTGAGGGCCACATTTCGCAAAGGACATAGACTTGTACAAAGGTTACAGCAGTGAGGCAGTGCTCAGTTAGAAGCGTTTGGTAAGAAAATATTTTATTAGGGTTTGGTGAGAAAATAAACAACTGTGAGTTAGTGCACTAAAACCCTGGAAGAGCATGGGCAGTACAGGAATTACCACCAGCCATTTCAGAGGTTGTGGTGGCAAAGGAAAAGGCAGCAACACATGAACATGTATAAATCCTACAGCAGGCTCTTTACCAAGTTTTAAATACCCATACAGAGCTCCTCTTCAGAAACAAGGGACTGTGGGCCCCACTATCTTCTCACCTGGGGATGCTTTTCCAACTAATTTGTTTCCCACTCCCCCCTTAAAACGTTACACTGCTCTCAATTCAGCTACAATTCCCTACATCAGCTGGCTGGGGAAAACCAAACAGATCTGGTAATTCTGTTTGCTTTTGAGCCAGAAAAGCTGGCTCAAAAAATTCATACAAATAAAACACATTATGATGCTTTGGAAGGCTGAGACACTTTGCACCTGGCTACTAGCAGGAGTGTCTCCTTTCTGCGCAGCCTCAGCAACTGCTCATTCACTGATTCTCTCTAACAAAGCAAATAACATCTCCAGTACAAAAAAGATGTTTTTAGCCCAAATCTGATGCCACGCTACGTGACAGCACCTTTTCCTTTATATGTGGCTTTAAAACAACAGAATCCCTGCAGCTGATCAGCTGGGGACCAACAGGGCAATTTGTCCTCTCCTCTTTGTATCTGTAGCAATTACGATCTAAATGTAACGCAGCAATCCGATAAAATTAATGGAGGTGAAAATGAGAGTACATTCCTCCCATTACGCCTTTCAGGCTTCCTGGACATGATGTGCAGGATGTAGGTCAAATCCACACACTCCCCCTCTCAAAACAACCCCCCCTAAGGCAAACCTCTGAACACCACTTATGCAGCAAAGCCTGTTTTGCACCATTGGTGGAGGAAAAGGGCATGGGATTGCTGCAGCTCCCAGGTCTGAGCAGCTTCCCTGCTCTGGGGCACGGCTAGAAGTCTTTGAGAAGCATCCCACATCCTCAGCTTGGCCAAGACACAGGTCTAGCATCACATTCCTGGTCCCTGCAGAGCCATGACGTCACCCGGAAGCAGCACAAGTCCTGTGGAACGCAGGCTCAGATGCCCAGGTACTTCAAATGCTGCTGCTGCTACTGCCTGGAAACAGCCTCTCCTGTCTATTTTTAAAGTGCAGCTGCCCACAGAAAGGGACACAGTTGAGGTTTTTGGAGCTTAGCAATGAGGGTTGCACTGCCAGGTATCATCCCCCTCCTCAGCTCCTCCAAAGCCTCCACGACCTTATATCAGGAAGAAAAGGCAGATGCTGACATTCGGTGACTCATGAGACACTAAGCCTGTTCTTTCCAGCATTATTTTTAGCTCATTAGATCTCCATGTTTAGTTCCCACTATCAGATGCTAAAGGATACTTCAGAGGCAGTTCATGGGTTGTATGTGCTTTCAAAGCACCTAAAAAGCTCCAAAACACCCTGTGAGGCTGCAATGCTTCCTCTCATCTTAGGCTTGAAGGTTACATCATGGTGGTTTGGGTTTCATTCTTTTTAATTTTCCCTTTAGGATAGAATTCAAATAAAACTGGATCTTATTCCACTCCTTCATGGAGCAGCCATAGGGAAGGCAGTGCAGCCAGCATCATCCATCACATCCCTGGCCTGAGCCATGCCCTGCAGGTGCAGGGAACAGAGCAGGGAAGCATTGCTGGATAGTTCCTTTGGAGTTCTGTGGTCATGGAGGGGATGGTCTGGGCCCTCATTATCATCTCCAGCCACGTAAGGGATGAACAAAACTCTATTCTAAGTTGGCAATTACGTAGCAAGAGGATTTCAAAGGTTCTTGCTGCTTAAACCTAAATTACAGAATGGCTCAGGTTGGAAGGCACCACAGTGGGTCACCTGGTCCAACCTCTCTGCTCAAGCAGAGTCATCCCAGAGCACAGGGCACAGGTTCTTGTGTGCTATTACAGAAAGGAGAACTGGGAAGAAAAAGGCCCAAGTAAGAAATCCAATCTCACTAGTCTGAAAAGGATGTGCTTGCTTTCAGTTAAGTTATCCTGGTCTCAGTTCCCTCTCCCTGCCTCTATCTTTGCAGCAGCCTTTTCAGTGGCACCTGGCAGCAGCCTTCAGGGGCACTGCTGGCCCCTTGCTCCTGCTCTCTGTCTCACCAACTGTCTCTGTAATGCATTCAGCTCCTGAAAAAATCCATTAAAAACCCAAATCACTCCCGGGTAAAATGCCCTAATCAGAACTAGCCTATTGTCTCCAGTCTTGGCCTCCTAGTCCTTCCTTTAGTCACTTATCCTCCTTTTCCTCCTACCTGCAGTTCTGTTTGATACCTTCCTTCCTTCTGTCCTCATTGGCATTCAGCTGGTGTACAGAAATATGTTACTGCTCCAGGCAAGCAATTATAGTTGGGTCTCTGCTCGCTGGTCCTAGCAGCCCTCTTCAGTGCTGCTCAGGGGGAGAGAAAATCAAGGCATTCATATTCTGCCCAGAGGCTCCATCAACTCCTGGCCTGCCAGTTTTCCAGGAGCAATATAGAGCTCTGCATATTTATGATGATGTCAGGGTCTATTTAAGCAGGAACTGTTTTATCCTGTGTGTTTTTTCTTTGTTTAATGATGTGCTAGAAAACACCAAAAGCCATGAGAGAGGAAGAGAGTCTGAGGACGAGAGAAGCTCTCTGGACACCTGGCAGATCTCAACCTCTCCAGGAAGGAAAAAAGAGGAAATTTTCAACATCCCATGGCACTGGTGACATCCACCCAAGAGGGGCACGAAGGACCTTCCTACTCAGTGCTCCAAAGGGCACCACCACGGAGCAACTTCCTGAGCTACAGTTATTCAAAGTGGCACATGCAGGACAAAACAGCACCAGCAGAGAACCTCTGAGGCTGCAGGTGCAGTTCTAACCCTGAGAATGGGTTCATATTGCCATGTCTGCAGCTTGGAGGTGTAGAGTTCTGTCAGAGGCTGAATCCACAGTGCCTGGCTGCCTCCACTTGCCACAAAGCCTGTGGGAAGCAGTGTGCCACTGGAACTGTTTGCAGCCTTCACCACAGCATTTCCATCAAATCCTCAGTTTACCCTACAACATGCAATTCCAGCAGATACTCTGCACAAACACACCTCAAATTACTCCAGAAGGTCAACTAGATAAATAATGGATGGCTTCCACCTTTGAACTGAAGCTGTGAATAGCCACAGTCCCAGAAAACAGCCAAAGGCACTTGCAGCAGCAGAATTTACTGCCTGCAAAAGCTGCTGATAGACAATATCCTGGATCCCCAAACCAGCCCCAGGGGCCACAGTATCTGACTGGCATTCTGAGGGAACACTGCTCTGCAGAAATTACAGCCCCTTTGAAACACAGGCAAGAGAAAAGGTTGCTTTCCATCAAAGAGAGACAGCGAGTGCTCTCCCAAACGCTGTTAATATTGACTTTACTTCCAAAGAATACTATCTGTTTACCCTGCTGAATTATTCCGGGGAATGTAAACACCATATAGTATTCAACACAGCAAAAATCAATGCCATGTATTATTGAAGGGCTGGATAAGAGCACAATGGCCCTCGATAAGCATTCCTTGTGTGTCACCCACCTAGGCCAGCTGTGGGTTGTGATGATGGGGAAGGCTCTGATAAACGCTGGAGGAAGCAGGAGGTTCTCAGGGAACACAGCCAGGTAAGCCCTGCTACATCAGGCAACACTTACCCAGCCACAGTAACTCTGCCAACTAAAAAACTCTCGGTCCAGGCTCACCAAACCCAGCCTCAATCACAGATTTAAGCAGATGCAAAGCACAAATGTATTTAGCGTGTGAGGCAAGTGCAGCTCTGAGCAGGCCTAGGGATGTGCCCTTTAACTCCATCCCAGCACACCACAGAGCAGGGTGACAGCCAGAAGTGACTTATCTACATAAGAACTGCCATCAGAGTGACATCCCCACGCATTTGTCTAACACCTCAGTTCTCAAAGCACAGCACTGCCTCTCCCCTCAGTAATTAGATATCTTAATGAGCGGGTAGCGCTGCCTTCCTGCCCAGCCAGCACGTCCTGCCATTTAACACTGATCAATGGCAGAGCCAGGACATGACAGGGGACTTAATGCAGTAAAAAGGCAAAAATAACCCACAGGAGCACACGCTGATGGGCTCTGCCAACCACCAACTCTTCCGTAAGAACCTTCCCTCAGGTTGTGCAAACCTCTGCGATCGCCTCCAGGCACAATTTAAGCAAAGCAGCAGCAAAGAACTGTCAAGAGGCAACATCTCATCTCTTCTTCTAGCTAACAGTCTTTGTAGAGTAGGGAAATCCCAAAACTATGTTTGGATTATAAAACCCTCTGCAGGTTTGCATTGGGTTTGTAGGACAAAACGACTGTGTGTAATTTCAAGACACAGCAGCAAACTCATGGCTTGTACCTCACAAACAGATGAGTGTGATTTAACTGCAAACGGGAGGAAGTGTATCAGTCACGGCTGAGATTTGAGCTGGTTCTTTTCTGGTGCCTTCTGTAGCTTTTGAGAAGTGTTCTTATGGAAAGTTTAATTGCTGCCTTGAGAAGGATGGGGTTTCCAATCTAAGCATTTGCCAGTAGTCTCACTCATATCTGGATTCACAATCAGAAATAAATAGCATGGTAATCAGGGTCTTCAATGGACAATTTGGAGATGGAGACACAATGTCATCTGATACCTCTATAGTGCTTTCAGATCCAACAGCAGATTCTTTCAAAATTTATTTATTTCAAAAACAATAACAAAAAATAATTGTTAAGATGATTGCATCTCCTACATTTCTGCACCACTACAGAACTCCAGAACTGCGTGTACCTGACAGGAAGATTGCTTGTAATGCAGTCACTTGCTTTTCTTAAAATGTTCCATTAAAAAAAGGGTGAGGCTTCCCCCCTTAAGTGCCTGTGAAATGAAGTATCAGTAGGTCACCCTTTTTACTTACACCTCATTCATTAGCATTCCCATTTCCCCAGCCACCTTTAACACAAAGGCATAATAAGTGACACAACAGTACTCTTGGTCCACTTCCCAAATCCCAGCTATTAATCCCCATCTTCTCTCAGCTGAGGAAGCAAACACATGGATCATAGAGCCATGGGGTGCCGAGGTCACCACCGATGTCCCGCTTGACATTTGCAGACCTACAAAGCTCCACAAGACTTCCCAGTGGGAATTTATGCCTCATTTGTGTGCAGGGTGAGGTGGCAGTTCCTGAAATCACTCTGAATTCCCATTCCCAGGCTCCCCACCGAGCAGGGGTTGCTGTCTCTGCTCTCCTTCCCTGCTCACTTACCACAGAATCACCGGGACCTCCGCCCTGGCCAGGGTGGTCCTGCTGCAGCATTCCAGGGATACTCCTCACTCTTCCCACCTCCACCACAAAGCACCATCACTGGGATGGGTGTCTAAGCAGTCAGACGAGCTAACAGGAAACCAGGAGAAACCAGGGTGCCACAGAGTGCCACGTCAAAGCCGGGAGGAGGTCAGAGGCCAGGATGGAAATGTTTGCCCACAGCAATGCCTCCCAATTCCTCACTAATGACACTGCTGCTGCTCTGATGGAAAGCATCAGAAAGACTGCCTAATGAACACAACTCATTACTGGAGGCCTCCTGGGCACGGGATGACAGGGTTTCAGACAAAAATTCATCCTAGCTCACAGCAATGTGACAGACGGTGCATGTTTTGGCTCTGAATAATCATCCTGATGGAGTTGCCAGGGTGCTGAGCTAAGGGAAGCTGTGTGAAAACAGCGAGTATTAAAAAAGAAGCCAGTTAATCCCATTACAAAGTTTGTTTTACTTCAAGAGGTCAATCCAAGCACTCTATAAGGCTCTTGTGACACCTAAATCAAACGCTGACAGCTTTCAGAGCTGAGGAAGAAAGGGAGAGATGGGAGGTCTTGTAACAACACAGAAGGGAGGGAACAGGACTTCACAAATGCTACTTGCTTCATTCTTTTGTGATTTTTTTTTTTAAGTTCTGTACTTTAAAAAATTCTACATGTCAATTTATTTTGCTTTGCCCCGCCCCCTAAAAATGAAATTATCTATCTCAGTTAGGCTACTATACACTGTTGCACTGATGTCATTTTAGTCCCAGTTCTCACATCACCTTGTTGTCTCCTGCTGTAACCATGTAGGATCACAGTGTCTTATTGTCCCACCTACCAGCAATCTCACTCCACGGTGGCTGCAACTTGCAGCTTCTAACAGAGTAATGACAAGGGCTAAGTGACACAGCCCACTACCCGCAGAGCTCAGGTGCAGCCGGGTACCTCCTGCAGCCCCCAGTGGCACAGCTGGATGTCCCCTGTCCTGCTGTGCATCACCATCTTTCCCCTGGAAGTCTCTGCCCTCCTCAGGGCCCTGCATGGCGACAGACCATGGGAGAACCAGTGATCTGTTCCAGCATGATGCGGTGTCACCCCTGGGAATGGCTGAAGCTGTGGTGATCAATGAGGAGTGGGCAGCAGGAATGAGACCTGGGAATCTTCCACTGCATTTTCCAAAAGCAGCACATTTTCCATTCATCTTTCTCTGGTCAGACCTGGCTAAACCTCTCTATTAATAAGGGATGGACCAACACCTTCTTGCAAAAGCCATTAATTGCAGGATGGCTCTTGCCTTGACATTCCACATCTCTATTCCTTGGCCAAGTGAGGAGTTTCACCCTTTTCTCTTAGGGCTCCCTTTAAAAATCATAGATTGGACACCACTGCAGAGAAGCCTGTTTCTGAAGTGATGGTGAGAGACCAGACAGAAGCAGTGCTCTTCAGAGACAGCCCTATTTAGTTAACTTCCATATTTTTAATTACTGCCAATTTCCTGGGCTGTTTAATGAGAAAGTGCATGGCAGTTCTATTATCTTAGACCAACCGGCTCTCCAGGGCATCCCAAGTCAATGACAACTGGTGTTCAGCAGGCTCATTTGGAGTACCTGGAAAAACCGTGGGAGTGGGATGGGAGAAGAGGTGCTTACTCAAGTTTCTAGGCCACATGGATTAACTTTGGAATAACTCAGAGGTTAATAAATAGCAGGATACTGTTCAGACCACAACGATTTCACTGAAGAAGGTGTGTAAATCAAATAGACAATGTCCATACAGCCATCCTGCCTTTCAGTTAAAGGATAAATCCCACACAGCCAATTTTAACCCAATACCAAGGTAAACAAAAAATAGTTACACTGAACCAGCAAATCCCACAAAACAATAAAATTATAGAAGAGAGGCACTCAAGAAGCTCATTTCTTCAAGCACAGAAGCCAAATCCGTATTTTGTGTGAGCCAGGTAGTTCCAGTGATACCATGTGAGCAAGAGGCAACAAGGTGAGAGAAAACTGTCAGCAGCAAAACCATGATGTGTCTCATTTTACAAGGAATGAAGTTGAAGCATGAATCATGACTAAAGCTTAATAAGTGACCAGCACTGCTTGAGTACAGTACAACACAACTGTTTCTCAGAAGAGCCAAACACCTAAATATAACAATCTTATCTTACACAGCCTGAGTCAAGCCTGAGTGAGGAGTGAAAGCAAGGCTGGCTATTCCAGCTATGTGCCTTCTTTAATGCAAGTACAATTTATACAAGAGGGGATCCCCATGGATTCCATCTCTGGCGTCAACAAGGAGGACATGCACCTGCTGGAGTGAGTCCAGAGGAGGCCATGAAGATGCTCAAAGGGATGGAACAACTCTGCTATGGGGACAGACTGAGCGAGATGGGAGTGTTCAGCCTGGAAAGGTGACCAGATGGCTCTACTGAAACCTTAGCGCCCCTTCCAGTGTCTTAGCAGGCTCCAAGAGAGCTGGAGTGGGACTTTGGACAAGGGTCTGGTGTGACAGGATAAAGGGGAATGGTTACAAACTGAACAGGGGCAGGGTTAGATTAGATGTTATGACGAAATTCTTCCCTGTCAGGGTGGTGAGGCACTGAAACAGGTAGTCCAGAGAAGCTGTGGAACACAGCATCCCTGGAAGTGTTCAAGGCCAGGCTGGACAGAGCTTGGAGCAACCTGGTCTAGTGGAAGGTGTCCCTGCCCATGGCAAGGGGGTTAGAACTTCATGATCTTTAAAGTCCCTTCCAAGACTCTATGATTCTATAAATGTTGCGATAAGCTGGACTGAAGTGGGAGCTGCTGTACATTTGTCAAGCAAAGCACATCTGCTTTTGGCAGAGTGAAAACACAGCAGAAAGCAGTTGCGTGTCAAAATAACGCCGCACTCAGGGTGAATATTTCGCTGCAGGCTTGGGCTTAATCATCTGCTTCCCCAGCAGCACGTAGGTTTCCGCAGGGATTAAATAAGGCAATGTAATACTCTCTTGGCTGGCTCTGAGGAAAGCTACTCAGCACTGGCAGGCAACTTAATGCCAGCACTGAGCTCCTTAGTGCAAAGCAAGGTTGGGAAAGAAAGGGACAGAGCGGGCAGGGTGGCATCCTGGTTGCCAGGTGACTTTGAATTACAGCCATGCCTCATTTGCCTGAGCAAACACACCCCACAGCACTATATTTACAGAACATGGCCTTTGCTTCCCATTCCTTTGGGAGATATAAAAATACTGAGAATTCCTCCTCTGGGAGCTCAGCAACAGTTGTCCTCATGTTGTTGCTGTTGTCCCTGAAACGTGGCTGTGTTTGTGAGCTGTGGTGGAGTCAGCACTCGTTTACGCCACCACTGCTTGCTCCAGTCTTATGTTGTGGGGTAGCTACTCTCCCTTCTGCTTCACTGATACCAGTGATACCTGAATATCAAGATGACAGCTTGGAGTTACCCTTGTAAACCAATAGTATTGCAAGCTTTGGAGTGAAAACCTAACTGGGATTCACTTTGCTGTCTTAGCGGTCTGACATCCAAACTGCAATTAACAGAGAAAATTGCAGCCTGCATCAAAATCCAAGAGAAGGAAAATAAAGAAATGGCTTCTCTGAGGGAAGAAAGAATCAGAATTATGCACTGCCTGAGCAATATGAATTATTAAACAGGGATATTATGGGGAAACAGATACTTGTCAAGAGCCCACAGTACATGGTGATTCTGGGGGGGATCCTTCACTACAGAAGGTTTGGAGAAGGGAATACCATGCAAGACTAGAACAGAAACATCATTTAAATATAATAAGGTGGCATTTGTACATTTGTTTAGTTTGGGTTGTTTTCCAGCAGCAAGCACAGGAAAACACAGAGTGCTGTCAGTGCACTATGTATGAATTAGCTGCTTTCCATGCCAGCAAACCCTCCCGACCACACAGTCCTTCGTCACACCACTGGCAGGCACAAGCTAAAACCTACAGAGCAGCTACAAATTACCCAGTGCTCAAATGAAGGGAGGAAGATGAGACTTCTCAGAGGGCTGTGACATCCCCAGGCCTCCCAAGTGGAGAACAGGCACTGGTGTCCATTACCTGATCTCCCAAGGAAAGGCCATGGATGACCCTCTTCTCCTGGCAGTCAAAAGCTGGCATTCCAGAGGTGTAAGTCATAGGCGTGCAAGCACAGGCATGGTGGACTGTTTAAATAAAACTCTTGATACCACAGCAACTAATAGGTTCCTAACTTACTGCAATTTAGAGCAGGGATCTTTACCAATTTGACACCTGTTTTGGGCAGTGCTTTCTTAAGAGCACACAGCTCCCTCCCAACAGATGTTTAGTAGGTAAGAGATGGGTGTTTGCTATCCTTGGGCAGACACAGAGAAAGTGTGGGTGAGCAGCACATCTATTTTCAACAGTAGCATCACAACAACTTGATGAGAGACCATCTGAATCCAAGTTCCAAACGAACTGGGAATCTATGTAAAGCACTTCGATAAAATTGGCTTCATAACAGGTATAGCACACCAGAAGGTGCATTTATGGCAGGATGGGAACAGGCCTACAGGGCTGAGGGGACATGTCAAGGGCTCTAGGCAGCTCTCTGGAAAGCCCAGCACAATGACATTTACAAATCTGTGCGAATGTGCAATTTCCAAAGGCACAAAGTGTCCAAATTTTTTCCTATGACACCAACAAGGATGTGCCATTGACTCCCACTGACAAAACCGGACAGATAAAGGCTGGGAGTCAGAACATCTTACAGCAATTGGAACAAGGCTCATAAACATCCCATTACAGCCCACTCCCTGCCAGACTGGGAAAGGGGACACCAGTTATGTGTGGCAGTGACCAGAATGGGGGCAGCAGCACTGCATGGACTAAAAACTTCAAGGGCAGTGGAAAGAGGTCAAGCTTCTCAACAGGACATTTTGACAGAGGCTGGTTTTCCTCTCGGTTCCAGCCTTACCCCAACTGAAGGCTGTGGCAGTGAGTTTCCCCAGGGAGGCAGAAGCATTAGTCAGCCTCCCCAGAGCAGCTCTGGCTACAAAACATATAAGCAGTGACTATGAAGCCAGGCAATTTCATCCCAGGCTCTGGCAGTGGTGACTAACTGGACTGCAGGGCTGCAGAATGTCACTGAGCAAACAAGTTAAAATGGGAACAAGCTCCGGGGACATGGCAGAGGGGAGGAGATGCACAGAGGATGCTCCCAGAGGATGTTCCCAAACCAGCTCTCCATGTATGGAGCTCAACTCCCAGCCTTCAGCCAGCTTGGGCCACTGTACCCCACTGCCATTAAAATGCAAGGCATGACAAACATCATCAGTGTGAGTCCAGGCCCAGCTATGCCAAAACAGACATTTCTTGGCCACAGGAAGGTTTCTAATAACCCTGCCACCCCTCCAAAAAACCCCAGCATGTTAACTAGAATCATGCCTTCAACACTTCTCCCTGCCTCACCACAAGAATATTCCAGGGTAAGTAATTGCTCACGACTGTGTGTGGCTGCTAATCTCTGGATATATAGAAGGTAGATATTCTCAAGTGAAAGAATACAGCTTTTAGGGCTTCAGAACAATGAAAGGCAGGGCGACTGCCTGAAGTGCAGAAACTAAAAGCTTTTTCCTTCAGAACAAGAGTAGAATCAAGTAATTGTCGTTTCCAGGGAGATGAGGAACTACAGGGATCAGAGCTCAATCTGCAGTTAAATGGATTGGAAACAACTCCTTACCAGCTGCAGAAAAAACACGGATAGAATCACACAGGAAAATCAGAGAGCATTTTTTTCCTGGCACTGTGCACATGCCTCCACATTTAGGAATGACGGACCGATTATTTAGATGATCCAGGTTAAATGTGCATAAATGCTAAGGGAAAAGTAATTCTTGTGCTATCCCTTTCCTCATACATCTCCCTCATATTCACCTCCTTTCACAGCAAAACCTGACAGGTATTTCAGTTTTTTCCTTTCAGAAGAGAAACCTAAAAATTCCCTCCCACGCTCCCTGAGTGCAATTCTAAGCAGATCAGGGATGTGAAAAACACCTAAAATAAGATCTTAAAGCACTCTTTACAAGCTGGGCAGGTCCCTGCCTTTCCCCAGAGATGTTTCACAGATGCCAAAACACAAGAAGTTTGCACTTCAATGGGATGCCAGATTCTGAGCTCCTCTCGTGTAAGAAGCAAATCCCAGGAGCTGCAAAGGATTCTCCAAAATGACCCCTACCTTTGTGAGTGTTGTAGAGGGCTGCAAATGTCACCACGAAGAAGGTGGTGGAATATTTTCCAGCGTTAACCAGATGAAAGGCCCGTTTGTTATCACGGTAACGGCGCAGGCACTGGATGAATCGCAACCAAGCAGGGATGCACTGGACAACTGCTCTCACTCCGTAGGAGTAGCTGTTACAAATCTGATTATCTGCAAGAAAAACAGGAGTTAAAGCTGTTAAGACAAAGAGTTACTAAGTTTAAGAACTACTGTTGTCTGATTCCCCATCAACACCTGGTACTGAGGGACACAAACAGCAAGAAGCCCAAAGTATCCTGAAGCTCAATATTCTGTCTCAGAGGTATTCAGGTGACACGACATCAATAACACATCCAGACAGGTCACCATCTAACCCCCTCACTCCTGCCAGTATAACTAACATGCAAGATTAGAAATAATCTATTTTTAAAAGTGCTCAGTGCTGTTGGAAGTGCTGTGAATAATCAAATTAAGGATGGAATTACAAAAGGCCTTTGACACTGGATTTTTGTGCATAAATGGGAGAGCACTTAGAAACTCTGCAGGACAGCTCTAAAAGGCTACTTTGCCCAAGATGTTCTTGACCCATTTTCCTGTGCATTGTAATAGGAGAAAACATATTTCAGTATGTGACTGGGTTTGGGGTTTTTTTATTTGTTTTTTAAAAAGCAAAGCCAAGGTATGGTCTGGCTTCAAAAACTGGGATAAGAAGCAGCTACACCACCATGCCATTGTGTCCCCCCTCCATGTTTGAAAGCCGCCTTTTTATTAAGGTAATGACCAGGAAACCCTCAGCTTTTCCTGGAACCCCCCAAGAACTCCATATTCTTCTGCTGTCTCACCCAGCACATCTAAACCAAACATCCCCTGCCTAACATTCGTTTCTTATTCACACTAAGGGAGACACATTATTAGCTGATATTTATCCCAAAACACTGTGCTATCATTCCACTGCTCAGACTGGAAGACGACAAATTGTTATGCACACAGTTGCTTTATGTACTTAAATTTTATTTTTAATAAGTAAATATTTAGCTACGCGCAATGCTGTCTTTTAAAAGGAAGGGAAAGATCAGACAGATTGGAAGAATAAAGTGAACACTGATGCTTATTGAAGAATACAGCAAATTCTCTCAGCAAGTGTCAAAACCATCAGACAATATGATTTGCCAGCAGTCACTGCTAAAAACGGAAAGTCAACAGCCCCATCCATGAGGAGACAGGTACTGTTTTGCCACTGGGAAGGCCAAAGTCAAAATTCACGTTCCAGCTCTGTGCTGCCTCTGGCTAGAAAAGATGGAGCATGGACAACCCTGGCAGCACAGCATCAACTCAGATTGAATAAGAGGTGGCACTAAGAAGGAGCTTCTCCATCCTCTCTTGCTTCAGGGAACTGCAGTGGAGCCTGTAAGAACCAGGCTACAGCACAGAAAGCTGTGTTTAACAAGCTCAGGATTCTCATGATGGGCAACAAGAAGAGGCTGAAGGCAAATACACGGTTAAAGTACTATGAAATAAAACAACAATGCCAGGAAAATGGATTTCTCTTTCCAGTCAGAGGCACTGTCTCTAAATTCTTAGATGGATATACATGTCAGGCCAAATGACCGGATTAGGAAATAAACACTGATGTGAAATTCCATTTCTCTGGATGGGAGTAAAAAAAGGGGAGAATCTTTCTAATACAATGTTTACAAGAAATGCCAATTATTTTAGTTTCCTGTAAAATTAACAACCCCCTTCAAAACAGACAATTAGGAAGTTGCCTGGCTCAGTGCTTTTCAGGTCATTTTGACCACATTCACAGGGGGCATCAGAATTACTCTACCTGTATCTGCCAGAAGTCCAGCATTGTCGTCCCACTGAACCTCAAAGCTGTAGAAGCAGATCATGTATTCCAAATCCATAAGTATCATGACCAGGCTGTTGAGCTGATCAGCCAGCCAGAAATCTGCAAAGCCTACCTTGTGGAAGGGAGCAGTGAATACTCGAAACTGTCAGGAAAAACAAAGCAGGAATAATTCATGGCTGTGTCAAAGGCATCCAAATGCAGTGGCAGGACATCACAGAACTGAACAAATATGGAAGTAACAGAAAGCCTTGAAGATTCATTGCTGACCTTTCGCTCCTGCTGATAAAAAAGGATAACTGTCTCCTTGCTTCCAGTACAAAGAACATTCCTGCTTTCCTCCTCCTGTATGCAGCTATTCCTGTGTTCCCTCAGCCTTTTGTTTTTCACTGGCAGAACTGTCTCCTCCAACCAAACTCTTTCCCAAAACTCCCAGTCTCCATGTAAGAGCTCTACACAGCTTCATTTCTCCCACTGCCACTCAACTTTGACCAACACTTTCTTTCAGGCATTTACAACATGTCTATTGACATCTTCCACACTTACCTTCCCTCTCGCACTTAATGTCAGCTGGATTTAGACCCTAAGCACAGCCATTAGTTTGGTCATGCCTTGACTTACTTAACTCATGAGTTGTTCTTTGCTGTTAGAAGTTGTGAAAGTGAGGATTGTTACTGGGTCTGCCAAGGCCTCCAGCAGGGAAAGGGTTAAAGAAAGGGCATAGGAAATCCTATTGACTGTCAGCTGGACTCCCCGTCAATCCCATTCCACTTTCCCTCTAAACCTGAACAGCAGTTTTGCTCCTTCCAAAGCAGACAGTTTTCTACTCCATTACCTTTGATTATCCCTCTCCCTACCCGGTTAGTTATAGTTACTAATGGCCAATTTCTCACAGAGACAGCACCAGCACCATCCGGTCATTCTGAGATTTATGAACCTTTAAATTAATGAAAGCACAGGCTAACACTGATTTTTCATACTGCTCTCCTGATTAACCTGAAGGATGCACAGCTCCAGAAACCCGGGAAAGGACTGACACATTCCCATCAGCCTGTAATGCAGATTTAAGGCTCTGCTCCTAAAATTTCAAAGCCAAATAGGGGATTAAGAGTTAGTGGCATAAAGCAGATACGGATCTTGACCCAGAAAGCTCCGTGCTCATGTTGGATGGCACCGTCCCAAGGGTCAAACAGGGCCAGCCTGTGAGGACTATCTTCAAAAGTGCCCAGCTACAGAACAGCTTCTGCAGAGGTCAAAGACGATACCAACCTTCCCTTGTAAAAACTCCTTTCTCCCTTTTCCCAGCACTCCCTGATGCTATCTTTATCTGTTTCATCATAGACCATTGTTTTGTCCATGAACAAAGACTAGCTAAGCAAATGACATGTGAAAATAGCTTTATAGACAGATCTCCCTGAAAAAAAAAAAAAAAGAAAGAAAATAAGAAATAATAAAATTCTTGTTGTTATTTAATTTAGGAAGAGGCCCTTCAGCACTGCCAGGTGACAGCATAAAACTTTTAAGAGAGAAGTTTTCCACCTGAAGTTACAGCTGAGGAGGAGTCAAAAGGTACATCCACAACATATCTGGCACTGGCATCTGAGTCAACTATCCTCCAGAATCTGAGCTGCCATCTGAACCCTCCCAGTGCTATGTGCCAGGCACTGTGGCTCCCAGCTGCTGCCCAGGCACAGATGGAGTTGCAGCCCAGCTTCCAGGGGTTGCTGGCAGTGGAAGTACCACAGCCAGCTCCTCGCTTCACCACTGAGAATTGTCTGCAACATCCTTCAGATGAGAAGAAAGTCATAAAACACCAGAAGCTGGAGCTGCACCTCAGTTTCAATAACCAATAGCAATTCTCTATCAACAATTCCACAGCCTGAGCGCAGACTTCCTGGTGCTGATCCCTGCAATTTTAATACATGTTGAGATGCCAGATATCTGAGCTGAAATGAATACTTCCTAGCTTTTCAGCTCTCACAGACAGGCTCCCTGTACTTGTGTGGCCATTCAGCTCCTGCAGAGAGCATGGGCATGGGAACACTGTGCCATTCCCTGTGCTCAGATGTGATTCCTCCCGGTGTGCTGCTCTCCCCAACTCACACAAGGGCACTCAGGGGCTTCTTATCTGGCAACAAAGGCACAAAGAATGCACACCTAAGCACACAGCCAAGAAAGAAGAGCCTGGCATGGGAATTAGACTTACTACAGGCTAAGTAACTTTTTTCACTCAGAGAAAGCTCAATTCTGATGTAACTCACCATCCCTCAGGGATCAGCACAAGAGATCTGACCCTCAACAAGCAGTTGATGTTGATCACAGGTAGGGGCAGTAAGCCTCCTAGATCTATCAGGAAATGCTACAACACACTCCAGTATGCCCCTGATTTGGTTCCAGAAAAAATTGAAGGTGCCAGTAATGCTCTGCTACACCTGATATGTCAGATTTCATTTTGGCTGGAAATGAAACATATGAAGCATGTGAAGAAAAATGCTCACCAAACATAAATTCGTGTGAGCAGCACAGTTCTAAGATGTGCACTATTTAAACCTCCTTTCACCTAGAGAGCTGCTGGCAGCTCCATGGAGAAATAAAATACACTCAGTTGGTCAAGTACACACAAAAGAAGCTGCTCCTCATGTGGACTGGCCTCTTCTCTCCCCTTCCTCCTTCCACATAACACACACAATTACCGTGACATTTCCCACCATTAAGATGATCTTGCATTTTGAAGAAGATTTTTTTCCCTAGGAGACTTTGGGATGAATTGGCTTCCACACACTCAAGATACTCGATGAAACTTATGGGTCTCTTGCACCTTGAGATACTTCATGACTCTGGTTTGGTGGAGAGAGACTGTCTACAAGGGCATGTAGTGACAGGACAAGGGGGAATGGCTTAAAACTGATAGAGAGTAGGTTTAGATTAGATATTACAAAGAAATTCTTCCCTGTGAGGATGGTGAGACCCTGGAACAGGTTGCTCCATCTCTGGAAGTGTTCAAGACCAGGCTGAATGGGGCTCAGAGCAACCGGAGATAGTGGAAAGATCCCCTGCCCATGGCAGAGGTGTTGGAACTCAATGATCTTTAAAGTTCCTTCCAACTCAGGCCATTCTATGATCCTACATCTCTATCTCAGACTGCAGTGTAGGCTAGAGATCGCTGGGACAGAATAGGAGCTGCAAACAGCCTAACAGGTCTGTGGGGACTGAGAATCTCACCCTGGCAAGATATTAAGGTAAATTAGCACAGATATTGCTCATGTGGTTAAAGCACATCCAGCACTTCCCCTCACACCAGGGGACAGCAGTCAGACTAATGAGGCTTGGGACTAAAGGTACCTCTGCGAGGGATGGCTGAGTGCTGGAAGGCACAAAGGAAGAAGCTGAAATAGCAGTAAGCCAGCAAATCAAGTAACAGAGGTGAGCACACAGAGGTTAATGCACTGTGTGTATACCTGCACGCACATCCTCCTCAAAGCATGATGCTGTGTCTCCTCTTTGCCTTGTTCCAGATAAAGTTAATTGTTTTAATTGGCATTAAAATGATTCTACAAAGAAAACCAGCCAGCCAAACCCTCTTCTGCCCAAAGCTCTCAGCGTACTGCCAGCAAGAATAAGGTATCAAGGGAACCAACTTGATTAAAGCAAATTTAAAACAGTGCACAGGGTGGGGATGAATATGTGAAACAGCCATTTGGGAAGAAGCTGATGAGTCACCCAGCAAGTCTGAAAACTGTTCCTTCAGAGCTCCCATCTATAACTGGAACATGGAATCAGCACACATATTTACATTGAATTTACCAGTCTTATCTTATGGGAAAATAAAGAGCTGGGTCTCAAACAAAGAGTTTGTTTAAGAGCACAAACAGATTTGCTGGGAAAAAACCCCACCCACGAACATAATCTTATAAGCAGTAACTTTTGCAAAGGTTCTCTCTCCATCAGTGAACCCTCTCAATGCTAGCACTATCCCAGTTTGGACTGAGGAGCACCCAAGCAGCCTTGCCTTAGAGCACTGGACTTCTAATCAAACCATTTCACTAGGTTAAGAAATAAACAAGCAAAGATATCTGAGGGTTTCCATACATGAAAAAGTTTATATACAGCTGTCTATAGGAAGGTTAATAAGTCCACTGGTACAGGAAGAAGAATATTCTTCTGCAAACCCATTCTCAAAAACTATCTGTAGTCAATACCTGATCAGGTCTGCTCCATAAAAACACAGTGGTATAAGCATCCCCCAGCATCCCTCTTTCCTGAGGATTAACAACCCTTTTACACACTTCACAGCTACTGCTCAGCCACAGCATTTAAAAAAATTATTTATTTTAACCACATTTGACACTTACCAATAGTTTGAGCAGCCAAAACCGGGACTTGTAATACAAGGTTTTGGTAGGGTTGATGAGAAAAAGCAACATGAAGCCATACAAGATGAGTGGGTTCACCTGCATAGGGATGTAGGTGAATTTACCATATATACATGCCAGCAGGCTCAGGCACCACAAAACGCCCAGGAAACCAGCAATCTGCAGGGAAAAAAACCACATAGACACCTAATGAAAACACAGCCCCAAAACCTACAATGAATTCTCATTAGAAGAAAAGGGAGAGCAGTGCTCAATCCTGTAATCTAATCAGACTTCAGCAACTTCCTCTTCTAATTGTATTAGGACTCCTTGCCAGGAAAGGGTGCAGGATTCATCCTGCTGATCCGCAGCATGCTCAGCCACTCCTACGGTCCCTCCTGTTTACCTCAAAGAGATGTTGATGGGACAAGTTGCTGCGGGGATTGAGTTCGAAGATGAGGACGTGGTTGACTCCAGCCTGTCTCCAGCCATACGTGTTGATACCCAACAGAAAGAGGAATTCTATCAGGAGGAAGCCACCTCGATAGATTCTCACCAGTGGCCACACATTTGGTCCATCTATAAAAGCCACACCTGGCAAAGACAAAAAAAAAGGAAGGACGTTAGGGATAGCAGAGGTCACATCACAAAGCAAGGCTTTATCCTGGTTCTCAGATATTTGGCTGTACCCTGAGAAAATGGGGTACGCATGTACACAGCTACGTATCCCAGCAAATGGAGGATTTTGTGCCTAGCTTGTTAGAGGATTTAGGAGTATTCCAGGGAAAATTCCCTCTCCAGCTTCTGTAATCGAGTCATTAGCAGCATCCCTGCCTCACACTACAGGCACAAGGGACAGCACCAGCATAAATCTGACTAGAGGTACTTAAATATTCTGGTTTAATAGAGATGAAATCCCAATAGACAGATACACAAACACTTCAGCTTCCCACAAAACCAAGAGGAGCCATTTACAGTGTTTAAAACAATGCTAAACCCGCCTAATCACCCAACTCAGTACAATTGTAATGCAATACATATTCATGGCCAGTCGTACAGCACCCAGCCCTACCCAAACAAAAATCCCAGCACAAGGCAGTGGTGCTGGAAAGCCTGTTGCTTCTTTTGTTCAGTCTTCAGGGGTTTGGAAACAAATGTGCTTCATCTCAAACAATGAACAGCCTTATACAGCAGCAGCTTCTCCAGCATAAACCTCTTTGCAAAAGACTGTCTTCCCTGGCCACCAGACACAGGTTTTATGAGAAAAGCACAAATAAAATACAGTTATTCAATCCTCAATTTCTGTTTCATTATGAGTTTTTCACCCACATGGTTTTCAAGGGAAGTAATAGAAAGAACATGCACTTTATAGAGCTAAAGCTGAGAATTTATTCCCACAGACCTGCCTAAATTACAGCCCCAAGATTTTCAAGCTTTTTTTCAAAGAAAGCAAATCTATAGGGAATTTCATATGCTCAGCTTTTTTTCAAAGAAAGCAAATCCATAGGGAATTTCATATGCTCAGCACCTATACTACATAACTTATGGAGAAAAAGCTGTGCAAGGAACAATGACTCCAGAAGTGTTGCTTTAAATTTAAAACATAAGACTCTTGGATTCAGGAAAAATAGAGTCAACTTTTGGACAGAAATGACATATCCCCAAAGAAGCTGAAAGAAAATAATCTTAAATGTGGAATTGCAGAAGCAGATTTTCCAATTTTCATCAGAAAACCATGGGAAATCACAGAATCACAGAATGCCTACGTTGGAAGGGACCACAGAGGGTCATCTGGTCAAAATTCCAAACAGGGAAGAGTAGCCCCAAAAATACTGACTAAGAAGTGAAAATATCCCTGGTGACAAGTCTAATGGCAGCTTAATTCTCAAACAAGAGCAGGACTGCAGCAAGGAAACCTTGCTGGTTTCTGGTTAATAAAGCAAAACCACATTTCCATGAACTTCCAACCTCAATTACACACTAGCCTGGCACCTAGGGAAGCCCAGACAGAAACAGTGAGGCCTCTAAATTTGTCCTCTTTAGGGTGACACTCTCCTGGGATCCAGTTATAGCTCTGCAGCCTTTAGCAGACCCCAGTGATGATGAACTCACCTCTGAAGAATGCTGCTGCTATAGTTCTCAAATCAGGCAGTACAGCACTGGGTTACTGACAGAAGCCATGTTCTGATGCTCTTTCTCCACATAGAACACTAAAATCCTATATTAGCTGACCAAATCATAGAAACAATTTAGCAAAAGCAGCTGAGAGGGCAGCAAAGTATGAGCCAATTAAAAACACTTTGCACTTGGAATCCAGGTTTTTGCCCAGTATCTGCAGTAAAGTTCAGCTATCAGATCATGCCTGCTAATACAACACACCAATTACCCACACTGGTATACCCTGGGTTAGTAACACCTGCTTTAGAGATATAATCATTTTTATGCATTCCTTCTCACAACTGCACCACCTATTCATTCTTAGCACCGAGAAGGAAAGCAAACACAACTGGCTTCAATCATATTTGCATCTCACACAGAGATCAAACATTTAAGTAACAGAAATGATGAATAAAGAACAGTTTCTACACATTAAACAGCCCCTTCATGCAGATGGGTCAACTTTATGCCTCTACAATGGGAAGAGCAAATGGGAAGCACTGCAAACAGCTCCTCAAACAGAACCATTTTATCCCAAGAGATGACTGGATCCAATTACAGAAACATCCGATTAAAAATTCTTTTAAGTCAAAAACACAGACATGGGCTTTCCCTAATGCAAGAGCTCGTAAGTTGATTTGTTAAGCCTTTTCCTTTGTACTGCTTAAGCAAGTTACAACACTACAGAAACCACACACACAATTAGTAAAGCTGCTTGTGATTAAGCACTGTGTCTGGATCTGTAGCACTAACGTTGCTCTGACTCTAAACAGGGACCAAACTCAGAAGGTGCAAAGCAAAATAAAGCCAGGGTCTGAGATATGCAATAATTTATTGTAGCTTTTAAACAATCTTGCCAACATCTGCCAACAAGAAAACTTCCATTAACTTCATTAACAGACTCCAGGCATTGAAATCCTAGGAATTTCAACATGAAAATGTCCTGAGTGGCATGTACATGGCTATATGTCTGGTGGTCTTCTCTGGAGGGAGTCAGTATCATGCAAAGCTGAAGTTCTATAAGCACCTCTCTCAAGGTGGGTATAGGCTGTGTGTTCACAGAACAGTAACAAAAATCAGGTTTTACACACAGACATTGCACCCTCAGAATATCCCTCCAAAAAGGAAGAGGAAATCAGGAGAACAAACTACAATATGTTCAAAAAAGATATATACGACATGAGAAAAACCACGACCTAATACTGAGCAGATTCACACCAATGTGATCTGACTCTGATTTAACCCAGAACATACAGGTCCAGGCCCTCACTAAGTGGTGGAAATATGCTCAAACCGAGACATGGGAGGATACCCACCTGAAAGTATGACAGTGACATTCAGTGCAATGAACAACCCGCAGAACAATCCAACCCTGAACGTAGTCCACGCTGGTACAGGCTGTGAACAAAGCCATGGCACAATTAAGGTGAGGTAAACAGGTTATCAGCAAAGTCAGATTAGTTGGCAGAGCAAATGTAAAATCAGAAATACAATGTCCTGATCCCTGATTGCACTCTTGCTCTCAAAGTGAAGCTTTTTTAAACTGAAAATGCTGTGTAATATTCTTGCCATGTTGAAACAGAGCTTGGGTGCCTCAGTGACCTCTGAAAAATATTCCAGACCACACAAACACTAAGCATATGCTTTTATTAGCACAAATTTCCTTTCACCATTTATCTCCTTCCTTCATTACCTTGTCTGCATGCATTAGGAATAGTAACCTATTTCAAAACCTTCCAGAACTAAAGCAAATTATGTGGCCATGCCCCATGCACGCTCAAAATTATTTCCATTCTGTCATTCAGAAGCTGAATCTGATTTGGCACCTTGACAAGCTGGAGAAGCAGCTTCACTCCACAACCCTCATCTCTCACCTGAGCTGCTCCTAAGGGTGGAACACGCAAACGTTTCATTGCCTTCTGTCTGTCTCCATCTTCCAACTCATTGGTCACCACTTCCTAAGGAGACAAAGATACACAACACTGAAGTTTATCTGAATGATGAGCACCTGGTAAGGCACTAAAGCTAAAAATAATGATAGGTTTCCACGTTACAGGTGAGCCCTGGCCCGGTATTCTTTTAGTACAAAGAGATGAAAAGCTCACTGTGCTGCACCAAGTTCCTACACAGCAGAAGTTAATGCTGCACTAGGCTTTTCCAAGGGAAAAGTTATCAGCTGAAGAGAACAGACCCAAATTTATGTAAACAGTGCCAGCAGTTAGTGGCACTTCAAAATCAACTATTAGTTGCCTTGGGGACAAATACAAACTATAGACAGGACAAAATATTATAGAAATTATAGTGTCACAGAAGAGTTTGGGTTGGAAAGATTTTGTTCCAATCCCCTGCCACTGGCAGGGACACCTTCCAATAGACCAGGTTTGCTCAGAGCTCCACCCAGCTTGTGCTCAAACACTTCAGAAATCAGCAGCGACCAAAATCATTTTTCTGGGTAGTTAAAAGAGGAGCAGTGCCCAGGCCAGCCTCTTCACCTCTGTTTCGGAGATAAGCTGGTTGATCTTCTTGCAGGTGTAGAAGGGAGCCACCTCCACCTCGGCCACCCTCCACTCTGCCCCCCGCGCTGTCTCCAGGTTCTTGTCATGTTTCTTCAGGATCTTGCGGAAGCCGGTGAAGTTCAGGTTCTGCAGGTGAGGGAAAAGACATGCTGGCTTTTAACACCAGCCATCTCCCAAGAAAGAGAAATGGTTCTCTCGCCACTGCTTGCGGAAAAGGAATCATTAATAAGAAGAATCAAAATGATTACATCTATTGTCAGGAAGTTTCTGAGTTATGACTTTATTATAAGTAATACATAATCCTGGCAAATAAAATAAAAAATGTGGGACTCAAAGGCATAAAAAGGGAACTACCTAAACCCTTTTATTCCCTGAAAAGCCAGATTACTTCCACCTTCCTCCTTTATGCAAAAAGTGACCTGATGCTACCTTGAAGACAAATAACCTTTAACAGGTTTTCCCTTCTGAAACATCTGGGCTACTGACTTCTTTAAATTTTACACTGGTTTCAAATCAAGTTCTCCAGATAAATTCACTATAGAAATCTTTATATGAAAGTTGTCAGTGCTGCAGATTAAATCCAGACAAGTGCATCCCCGCAGCAGCATTTTTTTTTCAGAGTGTGTTGCACAATGACTGAAAAAGCAGCTTAAGCTTGCAGATGTGGGAGATGTAACTCTCCAGCCAGTAGAGACAAGTATACAATGCTTAAAACAAGGATTGATTTCCAAGTTGTAAATGAGCCCTGATTCAACACCCATGCACAGTACCTAAGACAAGCAAAGCTCATCACACTGCAGCAATTGCTGTGGCATGACGCATTTGCAACCCTGCATTTCATTGTGCAGGAAGTGCCTCTTAAAAAACTCAATGTTTCATTCAAACATCAGCAGAAATGCAGAGGGACCATAACAAGATTTACTTCTGAAAAAGGCTTAGAGAGCAGCTTGGAAAGAAAACCAGAGAAAACGGCAAAATCCAATGCCCTGGGGAGAGGCACCAACTACTCACTGAAATTATTTTCAATGTAATTATGCTTAGAGTGATTTAATGCCAGACCTCTCCCATATAGGTGGGAAATGAGGCTGGGGAGACAGGAGCAGGAAGCCAAAGCATTAATGACCTGCCTTATTGCAGACAAGAGACTTTAATTACTTTCTATTGGAAAAGCCTGCATTCCACTTCAGGGAGAGCAGAAATTTCTAATGAAAAACTGCAACAAAAGGATGATTTTGGTCAGAGATCTTCCTGTGGCCTGAGCTAACATCTCTTCATCTGCTATGGGTGCAATCCCAGCCTAAGTCTGGGGTTCCTTGGCTGGTTGCAATACGTTTATACCAGGCACCCTAAAACCTCTCCAGCGGCATTTCATCCTCTGGCTGCAAAATTTCTGAATTCCTAAAGTGCATGACAAAAGCACTGTTGGTCACAATGGTGCTTCTGACAAGGAACACACAGTGATGGGACTGTGGAACAGAACAAGCATAATTTATGCAGCTTGATATTTTGCTATTCTTGCTGCTTTTATTTGGCAAGGGGCCTTCTCCAAGCCTGACCTCCACTTCTGCTGCATTTTGTGGGGAAAAAAAACAACAAAACCACAAATAACAAAAAGTGCAACTTAGGCAATAATAAAAAGCAACATCAAGTAGAATCAAAGAGTGTACTCAAAAATCTTTGCTCATATATGTATGAGGAAATGCACCAGCACGGCAATTTAATAAGACTGGTTCCGCTCTATTATTCACCAAATAAATGCACTATATTACATATAGAATATTTAACTTAATATTATACACTTAATTTCTCAGTATTTGTTTGCCTTAAAACACAGCATTTCAAATAAATAGATTTTTTATATATGTACACAGTCTAGAATAATATTTTACTGTTAACAACAAATTAATTCTATCAGCAGCTTAATCATTATAAAGTTATATATAAGAGCTACTCTGGAGACTGGTTATAGACTCAATTTGGTTTGTGTACCTCAGGAATGAATGCATGAAACTTGAGCTCTTGTTCAGCCCTAAGAGACTGAGCAATTTGCTTCAGGTGGATTTTCCTTCCTCAGTAACCCAACTCAAGGCGTCAGCATTTCATCAAAACCAATCTGATATTTATAATGTTGCTGTTGACTTCATTCTACCTCCTACATGAAGGGCTCAGCTACATCATCCTCCCACCAGGTTATTGTTTTTTCTTCTCTCCAGAACTACAAGAGCTTGAATATTCCTCATTGTTATATTCTAAACTCAAGAGTGATTAAGAGTAGTACCCTGGGATTTAGTTTTATGTCTCTTTTAGTGATTGTATTTCTTGTCCTCAACTTCAGTACCTATTTGAAGGAATTTTTTTCATTCTTTCTGGAGTTACGTTGTAGAAAGCAGCTCTGCTGCCTTTGCAAAGTGTAAAAGCTACCAAATCCAGATGGGGTTTAGATCAATATTCAGTAGACTTCTGGTGGGTCTAGACTCATGGTAGCAAAAAGCAAAAATATCAGTGTGCAACATGCCTTTCTTCACTGAGGAATAGTAGGAAAAGATTTCCCAAAGAAATGACCCACTTCATGCCCTATTTAAATTCTTCAAACCCTAGAATAGATTTTTTGGAATTAAAAGTATTGCTGTCTTCTTTTAAAAAAGAAAATAAATGCAAGTGAAGAAATCACAGCAGGTGATGCTGCTTCACTCCATTCCTAAAAAGATACAGATACTCCACCTTCCCCAGGGTTTTGAACTAGGAACTATCACTAATAGTTAAAGAGCTTTCTTAAGGAATTCATAGTTTCCAGACACATGCTCAAAGATAACATCACTCCAGGAGAGGTACAAATACTCAGAATTTTGGGAGAATAAGTTTTGCCCATATGGCAGAGTGGTATTCAATTTATTCTTACTGTGAATTTTGTTTAGTAAAATTCTCCAGTAAAGATCTGGCAAAGATAAATACAGACATAGTCAATTTAAGCTCCAACATTCTTATTTAACAAGCTAAACTCCCTCACAGTAAGACACTTAAAAGCATTTCAAAACATTTAACTCCAGAAGAGGTAGCCCAGCCAAAATTATATTAACAGTTTCAGATTTTTATTTCAGAATTTTTGGAACAAGATCAGCATCTGCAATATTTACCAAGCCAAAAATCCAAGTACAACTAAAGATTCATTTGTTTTCATACCTCAAGGCAAATGAGCATGTATCCTGCAGAAATCAAAATATTTTTTTTTAATTGAAGTTTTAGCAAGAAACTCTGATACAACAAGGTCACAGCCACTACCATGGTAATGGCAAGAGTAAACAGTACATTAGGATTTCAAGTTTCATTACAAATAGTAGATTAAAAAAGCTTCTTCCCCAACATGCCCAGCTCCAGCCCTGCACAGAACAATACATTACAGAAGGAAGAGGTCCTGCTTGGACAAAGGTGCCAGGGTCAGCCAGCCCAGAAAAGGAAGAAGGCAAGTCCTTCTGCAGGTCAGCTTAGCACTTCTAGCTTGATAAAAAGCAACCAGATGTACACTGCTATCTGCTAGGTACCTGCCTTTTCTTTATAAGTGTTTAGGGGCCCCCCAAAACAGGAAGAAATAAATGAAAAGCTGAGTGAGGCAACTCAAGGACACACAAAGCACAGAGACATTTACAGACGGGGCTCTGTAAAAGCACCGCTCTTTGCAAGTACCTGATAGTTCTGCAGTAAGATGAGGCTGAGGTAGAGCTCGCTGAAGGCCAATTTCAGGTCTCTGATGTTCCTGTGCTGGACACGCTCCTCGTGGGACAGGTGGAAGACAGGCTTTCTGCGCCGCTGCAGCGTGGAGGCGCCGCTGGCCTCCTTCTGCGCATCCAAGGTGGATTGCAGCTCGGTGCGGAGGGTTGTAAACCTGCGCTGCGCTTCCGCAAGCTTCTCTGTTGGCAGGGAGAGGGAAATGTCACACGGGAGGGTCACAGCTGACCCACCAAGCCCTGAAAAGCACTGTATCCATTCCTCAAATAACGTGCCTGTGAGTAAAATGCACTGTACTGAATGACCTACTGCATGGCCTTCCCCTGTTCATGCATTAAACTCAAGAGCTTTGCATATTTCTCTTTTCATAGAATAGAATCACATCTGTTTTGAGTTGGAAGGGACTTCAAACACCATCTGGTTCTAAACCCCCTACCATGGTCAAGGACACCTCCCACTAGACCAGTTGTTCCCCATCCAATCTGACCTTGAACATTTTCAGGAACAGGGCAGCCACAGCTGCTCTGGGCAACCTGTGCCAGGGCCTCACCACCCTCACAGGGGAGAATTTCTTCTCAGTGTCTAATCCAAACCTGCCCTCTGTCAGTTTGAAGACATTCCCCCTTGTCCTGGCACCCCAGACCCTTGACCAAAGTCCCTCTCCAGCTCTCTTGGAGCCTCTTTAGGCACAGGAAGGGGTGCTGAGGTCTCCCCGGAGCTTTTCTTCACCAGGTGAACACCCCTAACTGTCTCAGCCTGTCTCTAAGCAGAGGTGCTCCAGCCCTTGGAGCATCTTCATGGCCTCTTCTGGACCCATTTTAATGGGTCCATGTCCCCCTTGTGCTGGAAGCCCTGGACCTGGATGCATAACTCCAGGTGTGGTCTCACCGGCAGAGTAGAAGAGGAAGCTTTTTTCATTAAATATATGTACAACATACAAGTTCTCAAGAAAAAAAAAAAAATTAATATGGTCAAAATCAAGGGGCTGCCCCTTGAGCATAAACTAAAGCAGCATTATCCAGGAACTGAGACCTCTCAGCTTCCCATCCCAGCTTTGATTTTTAGAGGATGCTCAGTCCAGCACCACACAAATATCTGCTAGGGATGGAAGAGGCACAGCCTGTACCTGGGGACTGCAAGCCAGCACAAGGACATGCGGGGCAGGCATTCCCACACTGGCTGGAGGCAGCAGGCAGATAGGGTCTCATCCAAATACCAAAGCACTGACCACATGTCTGCTCTGTATGCAAAAGAAAAGCTACTCCTCTTTCCCAAATAAATCAAGTGCACAAGAAGCATTAGGGAAAAATCCTGTTAGACAATATTATGAAACATGACAGTGAGTAAGCAAAGTATTTTTCACATCTGTGCACCCACTACTGACTACATGTTTACTATCTTTTCATGTGACAGTAGGGAAATCAAAGAAGACAAACCCCACACTTCAAATGTGACACTGAATTTTGTTGCTCAGAGAGCAGCACGGCCCCTCTGCCAAGCTCCCGGTGACAGACAAACACAGCTCTGCTTTGATCAGGAGTTACAACACTGCTGGCTGCTGTACATGATCCGATGGAATAATTTATCCCTCTTTTCGTTGCTTTAGAAGCATAGCCTTGTTATTTACTGGTTAAAGAGGCCGTCAGCCTGCACTTAAATATCATTTTGATGTGTTTTCAGAACAAGTCTGTGCTTCTTCCTCACACCTCAAGTTTAAAGGAACATCTTCCTCATACATGCTGTTTTATGTAGCCTCAGAAAATAATATTTTTGGCTAAATAACAATCTTTTAAAGCTAAAACCAGCATAGTTAAGACCATTATCATTCTCTTTGTTCTGTACAACTGGTTCCTTCCAGGCTTTTTTTCCCCTGCTAAGCTTCAGTCACTGCTTTGGCATCTTTGTTGATAAGCAGGGTCACAGACCATGGGTGTTGGTGTTGGCCAGAAGATGCTGACCAGGTTCACCACCTCCACCCAGCAGGACACCCAGCACAGCACAGGAACCACGGCGTCATAAGGTCTCTCTGCTACCCAAAGGCCTGCCCAACAGCCTTCTGGACGTCAATTTAATTCTCTTTGTTAGTATCTTACATAATAACTCAATGATAACTGTCAATTGCTTCCCTCTCAGATGTAAGATTTACTCTTCCTTTTCCTTAGTGTTATTAAATTCTGCTTAATTTTAAGAGCAAAACTACTCTATAAATAATTTTACAGCGTTCTGCATAAGGTATTTTCCAGAAGGAGAACACCTTTCCAAACAGAAAATGGGGATCAATATAGGAAATCAAATACAGAGGAGCCTGAAACTCCCTCTTTCTTGCTTATTAACTTTAATAAAGGAAGAAGATTTAAAATGCAGGAAAGGGCAACTCCTCTCTGACAACTTCCACAGCTGCAAGGACTTCATAAAGCAGAGGCAATGCAGCCCACAGCGAGAATTGTCTGCCCACAGCCTACAACCACATAATATTTACCACAACAAGACCAGACTGCAGAAACAATAATCCTCCCCCACCACTTTGGGAACTCCTTCGGGAAGAAGTAACAGATATCTGACCAAATCAAAAGCCTTCATATAAATAAAGCTCGCAAGTTCACTCTCTATATTGAAAACATCTATTAAACCATCTGTGATACACTGAGATTTCTTTGAGGTCCAATTAGTAGATATGGAAGAGTTTAAACTTATATTTTCAATTGAAAGCACTGTTCCATTGTCCCTACATCCAGAAAAATCTTAAAATCCATCAGCTTATAACACAATATTTAAAGAAAACACAATGCCTTGAAATATTTATGACTGCTGCTATCCATAACAAATGTCACTCCTGAGAAACAGCTGTCCTGTCACCACCTTCTCCCTTCTCACAAATCATTTCTTCTTATTAAAGTATGATTCTTTTACCATCAAGACTAAATGCAGAAGCAAAATGTGTGCTGCTGTTGTTAAAATCTCCTCGGGATTACCCAGGGAAACAGCAAAGCAGAACAGAAAATAATTTCTCAGTTTGCAACATCCACCAAAATAATTGAAAAGTCATACACCACTATCATTAATTTGGCACTATCTACCACTAACTTAACACTCTGCAAAGTGACTTTAAAAAATATGTCGCTCAAGAGAACTAGAAAAAAGCTTAGAAACTGGAACCACTCTTGTTGTGTTGCAGCATTTTGCATGACCTGATGCCCACCAAGCCCTCAGCTCAAGTGTAATTTCATGGCAAAGACTAAGGCGAAATCCAAAACCAACAGAGGAAGACTTCAACAGAAGGATTTGCCATAGAGAATCAGCTTAGCCCAATAAATGCTACTAAATCCTGACTAAAAGAGTCTAAGGAGTTATCACCACAACTACACAATTCAAAGTTGGTTTTTCACTTCATTTTCCAAGTTTAAATGAAAGTTCACACATAAGGATGATGGAAAAAAGACTATTGCACTAAGGAACCAATAACATTTCCCCCCAAGTTCCAATTTACATGGGCATGGGTGTGATCAAAGCCTGTTTCATCAGACAGGAGATGATCCAACAGCCTGAACCTCCTGCCAGCTACCCAGCTCAGGGCATTTTAGGCAGGCCCTTTTAAAATTCCTTCCCTTCCCTATTTGTACATATTATGTTCAATATTTTGCTTCCCAATTTAAAGCCGGGGTTTCCTACAACTAACAAAACCATTCCTAAACTAACCACGAAATGTTGCGGGCTACATTTGGCTACTGTTTAGCCAAATCCTGATGATGCTGATTTAAAATATAACAAACCTGCCATCTAGAAAATCCAAAACTGGCCACAAATAAAACTATAGCACTTGAACAGGCATTCCTCTGCTGGAACCATCTGAAAGTTTTACTGCCATTCTTCTTTCTTTCAGATGAGGATAGATAATTTTGAGTATAGTCCAAATAATCCCGAAGTGTTTATCAAATCTGATTTAGTTCATGGCAGTTTTCCTTTCTACTGAGTTGGGATAATGGCCTACGGAATTAAGGCAATGTTCGATGGGAGCACACAGGGAAAGGCAAAGAAAGGCATTTTGCAGCAGTCACTCCAGCTCTGAGTGTTCCATGGAGTAACTGGGGTCCAGGAGCAGCTCATCCCAAGAGGATGAGGTTATTTGTGCTGTGCCAATCCTGGGTGATGCTCACTGAGGATCCCTCGGCCCAGAGAAAGATGACAAAGAAATGAAGCAGAGATCAACAGAAAATTTGGCTTTCTTGAAAATGAACAATATTTACTGTAGTAAAGACAGGGGTGTAATAAGCTATATAATAAACCTATAATAAATAGGATGTGCCAGGTCATAATCCAAGTCAACATATGCCTGGAGTTACAATAGGGTCCAATGTGACAAATTTCTGACATGATCAAGGAGAGGAACCATTGATGAAACATTTCTTGCTGCAGCTCAATGCTAATAACCCTAATAACAGGCTTCCATTCTATGAAGATCACGGCACTCTTCTGCAAATAAAAGACTTATTTTAATATTATCACAGGAGATTCTCCAATTACATGCATTCTCTCCCAGAACTTTTTGAAATGACAGATAGCTGGGAAAAAAACAACCCTACCCTATATTATTAATGCCATTTTAAACAATGCTGGAATGGGTGCGTACATGGGGTTGCACATGTGGCAGCAGGCCCTCATTAGGGAAAATTATAATCTGTATTGTGCATCTAAATTGACAGAACTTCCTGCACAGAGTCTAGCTTGCAGTGCACAGGATCTGATATGGCTCAGAAAGGAAATTTCTGAGCATAAAAACCTCAGATCTGGGATAGAAACACAAGATCTCCCAGGGAAAAAAACCACAGCGCTGCTCTGAGTTAGGTACATATGAACTGCAAGCAGAAAAAAGCCTATGAAGTGTAAAACCCAGCTGGCCTAACAAAAAATACCAATTCTGCCTCAAAACTGCCTCTTGTCCTGACACTCACTCTGCTCCAGGGAACTGGGAGAGCAGGCACAGCCAGCCCAAAGGAGATTTATTTCCCTAGATGGAAGCTGAACAGAGGGAAGGTGTAGTGCTCAGCCACCACATCTATCATGCTTTCAGCTATCCTCATGTTCACAACCCAGATCCTGCTAGCAGTTAAAGAGTCAGCAATAAAGTCAAAACACATTGGTTATGAAAACAGTTTGCATAATGCAACTGTGTCTTTGTCACCAGATTAAAATCAGAACTAGAAAAGGCTACCATATTGTGCTGCAAATCCTGTTTATAGCACCAAGTTAATAAATCAACATGTTAAGAGGAAATATAGAAGCCAATGCATTGCTATATCTACATTTAAATGCTTTTTTAGGTGAAAACCCATTCTAAACCCCACCAAAAGAGGCCGAAAACCATCTGAAGTGTAATGGCAGGAGGAACTAGCCAGAGCACACCAAGCCTTTTGTAGCAATTTTACAGGGTGAACTTCCCATTAACCCGTTTTACAGTTGTTTTCAAAACACAGAATGGGAATGCAACTTTCTCAGAGAAAACAACAAACAACAGCACTCGCTATATGACACCTAGAAATCCCCATTCTTACCATCACAACATTTTTACTAAAATACACAGCCCATGGCAATTGCTGCTGGCTGATGTACTCCAGAAAGCTGCAGAAGTGTAAGTAAGTTCAGTGTTTAAAAACTTGTTGGATCCGTCAAGATGATCAAGCTACCATACACAGGCAAGCCCATGAGAGCTATCCCTGCAGAAGCTCAGGAAACACCTGCTAGGAAGCTCAGCACACCTAAAACATGTCCAGGAGATTGTCAACACGGATAAGCTGAAAGACTGTGCCCATTAGTTTTAAGAGCATCTTGATAAAGTTCAGTAGAATACTTTGAAAATTCAAAGCAATGAAGTCATCTGCCATTCCTTCTCCCTCCACCCAAATACCAGGGTTTAGCTCCAGATCTGTGATTAAACCAGAGCAGTTTTCCACACAAACTCACCCTCTAATTACCTGATGGTAGACCTGCACCACCACTGTGGTTATCCTGAAAGTTTGGGACCTTCAGGCCCTTTTACTGCTGCAGAATTTTCCACAAATACACACAAATAAGCACCTTACCTGAATAGAAAATGTTGATTTTGGCAAGTTCTTTCTCACAGGTTTGGAAGAATTTCTCTTCAAACGTGGCAAAACATCTTTTCACCGTGTCCTCATCTGTGTCTACAAAACAGAAAAACAAAGAAGTTGTAACAGAAGAAGACAGGAACAATTTTACAAGTGGCTGCCATGGAAATAGTTCTTCAGAGTAAATCCACCATCTTTGTCATGCAGAGAAAGAAGAACAACCAAATCCAAAGGGCTCAAGGGAACACATAATTGGCTGTAAAATGAATTGCACCATGACAGAGAGGGACACACTTGCATCAGCAGTAACAGCACCTTGACCAAAGTTCCCATCATCTTTTTTGATTCTTCAAGTGCTACTCCGGATCTCACAAGCTCCATTTGCACTTCCTAACCCAGACTGTGTTTGAACACCAAAGATGACCATAAGTGTTCACTTCAGCTTAGCAAATATTTGTATTCAGAAGGAAAGCATCAGGTTTTTAACTGAAGCTTACATCTGATTTTCCAGGGGACTCAGCCTGGCTCCAGCCACCATTCCCACCTTCTTGTCATGGTAATCCTTCAAATACAAACATAGCATTCTAGCAAACTAAAATCCATACAGAAATCCATACAGAAAACTGTGTGCAAGCTTCCCCTCCTGGAAAATAAAAGCTTTCTCTTATAAGCAAAGTTGAAAGGAAAAGGCCTAAACTATGGTGATTGTGATCAGATCCACAATTCTCCTTTGACCCACTGCTCTGGGACAGTTTTAATTCTTTTGGAAGAACTACATACAATTCCATAATTAAAACCAAAACTTGAAATTAAAGCAGCAATTCGGTCACCTTGTTGTTATAAAAAATATAGTGCAGAATCTCACAGACAGAATGCATTTTCTAGTAATTAAGAAATCAGTTTAATGAGTGAAAAAAAAACAACAGGCTATAATTACCAATTTCAGTACTGTCAAAAACTAGATGTTGCTAATGTTGAAGCAAAGCAGACTCTTCATACCCTCCCATAGTTACAGCCCCTGAATCTTCATGCACTCACACAGATTGCAAGAGTTAGTGTTCATACAAACAGGAATATTAAAACTTTATTATGGTGTCAATAACATTGAGAAATAGACCATAGAACCACGGAACTGCTTAAGGTTGGATTAAGATGATTGAATCCAAACACTAAACTTGGGCATTGCCAAGCCCACCACCAAACCATGTCCCCAAGTGACACATCCACATGTTTTTTGAACCCATCCAGGGATGGTGATTCCACCAGATTTAAACAGATATTGAAATACACGTTATTAAATTGACAAGACGAGTGACTACACAGAAGTTTCATTCACTATCAGATCCACATATTGGACTGTCATAACCAAGAAATTCTTTTCTTTTAGCATTAATTTTTAGGTAAAACCTACCTCAAGAGAATATTTAAATAGAAAGTTTCAACATTTAGAATTTTCTGATTTTTTTGTTGTCATGGTTTAGCTTGGCCCAGGTTTTTCTAGTGGGGGGGGGGGGGGGGAAAA
>VZRN01005359.1:469245-496579 GCA_013397935.1 Dasyornis broadbenti
AGAGAGACAAAATAAAAGGAGTTTCAAAAAAAAAAAAAAAAAAAAAAAAAAAAAAAAAAAAAAAAAAAAAAAAAAAAGGGTTTTTTTCAGAAGTCTCCCAATAAGCTAGATCAGAAATATTGCCACACACTCCAGGGTAAAGGAAAGACAGTCAACAGGAACTGAGAGTCAAATTTCACATTGACCTTTATTCCAAGACAAGGAATGGAGAACACCAGGGTTGAGTTACTCAGCTGATACATACAAGAACCTGTCCACACCATAGATGCTGGGTTGTGACAAGCAGCTAGCAATGCAAACCGAGATCCTACAGCTTTGTGGGATTAGCAGGATCACACCGGGACATTCCCAGCTTACACAACGCACCTGCACCTTCCTCCAGCTGCTCACCTGCTGCCTCCAGTTCTGGTTTTCATCAAAACAAGACAAGACAGCAGCAATTATGGTTGCACAAAATCCCACCTCACAGCTTACACAACAGAGGTTAAGGAAAGCAGATATTCCAGCCTCTTACAGACAAGATCTGAACTGGCCCCTGCACCTGTGGCTGATGTTTCACAAGATGAGTTCAGCACTGCCATCCATTCCCTTTTAATCAGCCTTTTATCTGAGCAATGTCACATCCAAGATGACAGTTTTTTTGCCCTTTCATCAATGACAGGGCCACCAAGCTAAAAACTTAGCAGTACCTGTTCATGCTTTTAAGATCCACTGAATGGACCTCAAGTAATTGTGTTCATGTAATTCCGTCTTAATGTCTGAGCTGCAAAACAGCTGTGTTTTCTGCAGATTCAAACCTGTCTGAAAAATCTCCAATCTGTTAAATCACATGGGTGGAAATAAGGACACTTCCCTAGGTTGCCCAATTTGACCCTTAAACCAAGAAGACAAATACAAAACAAAAGCACACAGCAGCATGGAAAACCAAAACCAGAACTGTTGATACAGAATCAGGTGTTCAGTGTTTAAACTTAAGTTTTCCCGTATAGTCACCTTCTCCAACTTTCCCTTCAGCCTGGCAAAACTCAAGGGATTCAGCAAACCCTCTGCTGATGACGAGGACAAGTGCTCCTAACCCTTCCACCAGGCAGCAATTAAACAAATATAAATGTAGGCTCCAGGAAAGGTAGGGCAAGATCACCCCAAGTTGTAGAGATCTGGTCCAGGCCCCAAAGCAGTGATGAAACACCTGGCACTTCCATGGGGAGAAGACCTTGGAACCTCATGGAGACAATGGGGACTGGAAATGCAGCAGCAAGAGGAAATCAAACAAAACTCAAATAATGCTGAATACAGCAGAGATCCCTCACCCTAAGACCCACAAATATTCTTTCTCTGCCCCATCTCCTGAATGAAGGTGGAAGGTGGCATAGAAGAGAAATGGGAGGAAACTTTCTAATCTTCTTTAATGTGCATTCTTATTTATCAAGGAAGATGTAAATTTGGTATAATGAATATTTTAGTCAAGTAGAAACGGTTTCTGTCAGGAAATAAAGCTTCATAATAAAATGACTGTTTATGCTCCTTTTATTAAGCCTCCAGCTTTCATAATTTTACTTCCAGAATTTTACTGAGCAGCAACAATTACCTTCTCATTAGAACTGCACCAAAACTGTCAGAACATCTGACATGACCAAAAAGAAGAGAAGAATTAAAACAAAACTGAGATTACATTCAGTTAAAGGAACGTTGATTCAGTGCACTTTTAAGTCTTTTATATATTAAGTTTTTCCTAGGAAAACCACATGGAGAAGGAGTTCTGGGGAATTTTAGCAGTAGTTCTGGCTGTCCTTTATGTGCTCTCTTAGACACACACACGATGTCCTTCTCCTTGCTCTGGTGCTGCTGCTCATCCAAGACCACAGTGAATCAGTTCAGGAAGTTAATCTGGGATTTAAAGAACTACCCAGCATTAAAACTAAAAGCCATTAAAAAATATAACTGATCAATAAACTAGTTTCCTGTGGTTTAGCCCTCTGAAAGAGCTCTTTTTACGTAGGGAGGAGGCAGTGAGAGGGAGATTCCCCCTACGGCAGCAGCGACCTGTTAGACTGATTTAACTGGAATATCAAACCCCCTGCTTGGACTCGTGTCACTCCTCTGATGGGAGATGACTCAAGGCATTACCTCACAGCTCAGCAGACAAGAAGACACTGGAGAAGCCAACAGAACTTACTGGGGTTGGATTCACATGCCCACATTCTATGTACTTTGATATGAATATAGTAAATATCTGGATTATTAAATTAAAACAGATTGAACATGTCCAAGCTTTGGTCTCTCTCTCAGCCGCACCTCCCCTCCTGCCAACGCTGCAGCACCACTTGTGCCTCCAGTCTTGCCTTCCCCAACTCTCTCACAACACCTTCATGGGGAAAAGGCATCCCTGTCTCAGATGCAAACTGGCTAATTCTGTGTACTCCTTCACAACTGATGTTCAAAGATTTT
This sequence comes from Dasyornis broadbenti, assembly GCA_013397935.1. Classification (NCBI taxonomy): domain Eukaryota; kingdom Metazoa; phylum Chordata; class Aves; order Passeriformes; family Dasyornithidae; genus Dasyornis; species Dasyornis broadbenti. Next base: position 471,694 of record VZRN01005359.1, read on the forward strand.
TGAGGTATTTCAGGATACTCTAAGTTATTTTGCTTAGATATAAAAATCACAGAATTGCAGAATGGTTTGCGTTGGAAGGGACCTTTAAAGGCCATTGTCCCTGCACACCCCGTACAATGAGCAGGGGCACCTTCAACTTGACCAGGTTGCTCAGAGCCCCATCAAATACTCATTTTGGCATAAAAATGTAAAATGCTTAAAAGAATGAATAAGTTGGAAAACAAAATAAATTAAGAATTCACTGCGACGTGGCATTACACAAGTGATTGCAGCAACATTTTGTTATGCAAGCTGGACCTTTGAAATAGGCAGTGCCTTGATCAAAGTACTCTTGGACAGGCCACTGTCCCTTCCATGGATATCCTTCAGTCTTCTGCTGGGTCTGATGACAACTTTAACTGTCACTCACACATATGATGAACAAGATAAGTGCCAGGCAGAATCATCTTGAAATAGTCTTGTTCCTTCAGTGCTTTCTCCCCCACCTTTTTTCCCTTTCTCCACCAATATTCTCTACAGATTATCTGTACATTTGAATTTTCTTTTTAAATTGCTGGCAAAAATCAGGCTGTGCATGATCAAATCCAACAATAAAAGTGCTAATTTATGCTGAAACAAGAGGCTCAGATCTTATCAGCATTTTCCCAGTGATAAAGCCATCCCTGCAAATGCAGCCTGACAAGTAGATCACCTGTGGCTGCACCACCAGCCACTGCAGCCTGGACACACTCACCCAAACTGAGACTGGGAAACCTAAGCAGCTCTGCGCTCATCATCAGGACTTGCAGGGGGTCACCAGCAAGATACACACTCCAGGAGCTTTAAGAAATGCCATGTTGCAGCTTTAAAGCCACGTCCTGTCCAAGCTCTGTGTGCATGCTGTAGGAACAAGCCCAGCTCACTTTTCTTGGAGAGGGCTTAAATAACTGCAGAAATTGGACCCACAACAATCCTTCTGGATTGATAAGTAACACAGAAGTAGAGGCATCAAACTAGTTTTTACAAAACCTTGCCCTGGACTCAAGTACTTCTTTGAGTCCTTGCACCCAGCAAACACACGATTATGTGCTGAAAAAGGTGAATCTCAATTTCCTCAGTTCCCTGATGGATTCTGTCAGGCAGGGAGTACGAATTAGGGCCAGGATAAGGCTTAAAACAAGCAGCAAGATCAGTTTGAGGTAGAATAAGAAGAAAAGTATACTGCAACTACTGAGACAGTGTTTAGAGGGCTTCAAAACATTTCTTCTGAGGGATGAACATATTTAAACCAGTTACTTCATCCTGCTACAGATAATTCAGTGATTCATTGGCAAGCCAGAGTCAGCTCTGTTTTGAACACGGGAATCGTTTCCATACTAGGCAGAAGGCAAGGACCTCTTCTCTGTGTTACCTAAGCAAACACCATCCACATCCACAATTCTTTTTCAATAAAGCCTCCATACAACAACTATTTCTGTCAGGAAAGTCTTCTGCTTTCTCCTTGTTGCTTTCTGTCACTGTACGTCTTCATGGAATGGTTTGGGTTAGGAAGGACCTTCATGATCATCTTGTTCCAACCCCTCTGCTATGGGCAGGGACACCTTCCACTAGACATAGAGGTGATGACCTCAGAGCCAGAACCACCTCAAGGTTTACAGGAACATTTTGGTCAGTTCTTGGCAACTGTTCTCTGCAAAGGCACCACAGAAACTGCCCTTTAACATTTAGTCATCAGTCCACGTACCAAAGCATCCCCCTTTGGCAGGTACCAGAACTGTAAAAAGCACTTTACTACCTGCTACAGCTCTGCACAGTAAGGGATAAACTCAAGGAAAAGCTCTGCAGTTTAGGATGGTCAATTATTTCCATTGCTGATGGCAAAATTGTGAGATTCTAAAGATTGAGTGAATATGTCCTCTTTTTACATACTGAAAAGTTTCAGGGAAATGGTGTGGTTAAGAGCATTTTAACTTTTCAAAAACATAAGGAGAGTACCAGAGTGTGCTTCCCGATTCTAATCCTGCCAGGACAGGATGCAATGTGCAAGGGGAAAGACTGCTTCAAGTCCCTGGAGAGACCCTCCTCAGCTCTGTGTGTCTGAGGGGAGGCAGGGAAGGAAATTACAGCTAATTGAAAACATTTTGCATAACTGGAGCTGGTAAGAGACATATACCCATCACTCCAGGAAACTATTTGCATCCGTATAACAATTACAGCATATATACAATTCAGATGTTAAGCAAACAATTAGAAACACTAGCACTGGTGGAAAAGAAAACAGGTGAATAAATGGCCCATCACCATTGAAGAAACAGCAAGAGTACTTTTAGAGCTCTTTTCAGACACAGGAGAGCATGTTCATTGGAGATATTGGGGCAGGAGGAGGAGGGAAATGACAAAAGGAAGATTGACAGAACTGTGTCTTGGGATAGACTTCAATTAATATTAGAAGCAACCAGAAAGACAAAACAAATGACGCAGAACCAACAACAGGCTCTCTATATGGAGTACAGCAAACACATGGCACTAAGACAAACCTACTTCAAACGTGCTTTCAATGGCTTAATTTCCCCCTAGGGAGCCAACACTACTCAAATTCATTTTTCCTTTTTTATTTTAGCAGCTAGTAAAGGTAAACAGTTAGCAAGAAGATAATAAGCAAGCAGTTATCAGATGAAGAAAAGATAGCTCAAAAATGTATCTCAGAAAAATGACACAGGGCTCGAGAGTGGCTCTGTGCAATATTTTACCAGGGGCTCTTACAGTCAGACCATGTTCAGGAGCAGAACAGAGTTAGTTCTCATAAATGTTTACAACAGCCTCTTCCTAAATGCTTTGCACAATTCAAAACAATATTTTTTCTTTTAAAATTATATAAGTCTAGCTAAAACACCAGCAAATTAACATTAAGGTAGCTGCCTCTTCACTCAGGGCAGTAACTCTTCTGCTTTAATTCTTACATTATTACAGCAACAGATGTTGTAGGATCCTCTCCACAACACTACAAAGCCTACCCGAGGTTATATTCCTCCTTGCTCACGCAGTGCACAGCCACCCAGCCGAGCCCTACCCTGCTGTATTAATTAAAACACATGGATTGAAGCATGCCCAGAGACACTGTGGTAAATTCAAGATAGGCAGAAGCTCTCCAGTGCAGGTCCCCACAAGTGTGGAGTTATTTTCTTCTAAACAAATGCTCAGGTAGCATCCCTTGCCTTCCCTTCTTCTCAACTCTGTACTTAAAGGGCTTGTTTAAATCCAATTCAAGCAAAAGCAGCATTCCTCAGATGCCATTCTGCTATGATTTAAGTATATGGAAGGAATAAGTTCCAGTTCAAATGCCCTTCCTTCAAGGGGAGAGATGATGGTCTTTCAAAGGGATTGATTTGAAAGTCTATGCCCACTTCAGCTTCTCAATAGAGCTACTGTGTTCCAGGGATAATTTTAGTTTAAGATTAAAATGCAGCAGAGACCAAGACTGCACATGTTTGTTTGTCTGTTTTCCAAGTTAATCTCTTTCATTTTGCACAGCACAAGTCCCTAGCCAGAAACCACTCTGGCTGGGTATCTCCTCTTGGAGCATCCCTGCCAGACTGGAACTGCAATGAATCCTTCTGAAAAGGATTTTTACACCTCAAATGAGAAGATTGAGAGGCATGTGATCCCCCCCCCCCCCCCTATTTCCCCCAAGGCTCAATGCACAGCACTGCTGACACTTGGTAAATAAAAAGGCAAAAGGAACCATTCAGTAATTTCTATTACTTCCCGAACAAAACCTGGTGGGAAGGGAATACACAAACTGCAGAAGTAACTGCCAGCAGAAAGGTTTTGCATCCAAACACAAACTCAAAGTACGCTGAAGGTAAAAAACTCAATTGCCCAACTTCCTAAGTCACTTCTTATTTACATTTCAATGGATGTGTTACAGAGCCACCACATTTAATTCTATTTTACCCCTATTCTGTGGCAAAAAGCCTAAATTTAAGTCCCAATTGCAGTATCAGCTGTGCAAATGGGCAGAACAACAGTACTTTCAGGATGTTTGAATAAATCATCTGTAGATATCTTCCCAGAGAAACCTGTGTGCTGAACACTACAACTTTGCCAGGCACTTTGAAGCTGTGGTTGACTTGAAACCTTCTTCTTTGCAAAACCTGTAAAATAGAAGGCTGATTCTTATTTGAAGTGTGGGTGATACAACTAGAATGGGAGAGACAAGCACTCCAAACTGCAGCTGCAGGAAGCAGGGTGGAGCTCGCAGCTTTGTCCACCAAGGCCTGAAAACCTTTTGTTGTGCTCCAGGAAACCTGGAGCAAGTGATACAGGTTCCAGCCAAACTCCCCAGAGCAGCAACCCCCAAAATGGTTATCCGCACTGCCCTAACCATGCTTTGAGCTTTGTGGCTGTGTCTTCACAGAAGAATTTTATCACAACAGATGACCACAGCATCCAGAAGCACTGCTCATGTAGCCGGCATGCTGCTAATCAACAGCCAGAGCAGATGGAATGCAAATCTCCCAGCGAGGGGGGACAGGAAGCTGTCACCAGCCTGCTCCCACCACGTAAATGAGCTATTATCAATTAGGAGCTAAATTCAGTCAGGATTTTGGTGAAAGGCTACACTTCAAGGTGTTTACCGGGGAAAATCCATCTGCACCGTCTAAAAAAAAATCCACCATGTGCTGCAAGGTTATTCTGTGCTGTTTTTTCGTGCATCAGCACAAGTGGTTGTTGTCCTCATTTCAAGTCCTGCAAGGATTTTAATTTAAGCTTTAGGCAAATCAATCCATCAAGTATGGTGAGGATGGCCTTAAAGGTAACATTATTTTCCTTTCACCAGAATAATTTTTTTTAATTTTGGCAAGTATGGAATCAGCTCCTTTTCAACAGCAGAAGACAGGGGAGTGGAAAAGACATCATTTAAAAGCCACACAGAAATGAAGTTTTGTTACAGCCATACTAATTTATATCAGCAAGGCATGAAGAAGCAACCTCAACAGATTTGGGGGTTAAACATATAAGGTTTGGCGGCTGGTCCTTAAGCAAATTCAACACAAGAACTGAAGCCGTCCTAGTTCATTCACTCAATGGATTCACCAACTGTTCTGAAACATGAATAAATATGTAAGTGGCTACTCTGCTCTAATTAGTGACATTCAGTGAATCTAACCAGAGAGCCTAGACCTCTAGTCCTTGCATTTAGCTCTCAGTGCCTCTCCCCTGGGAACTGAATAGCAATCAGGTATGTAATACAGGGATGGTTGCTTTTTTCCCTTCACATTTACAATGGAAAATAAGGAGGGTGAGGCACAGAGATGGAAAAATAGAATGAAATCCTTAAATCCAGGCAAAAGGTCTAAACATGCTTAAAGAACTATTTTGAGGGAAAAAGAATTAGAGAAGAGGGGAAAGGAATAAAGGAAAAATTAAACCAAGTGCAATTGCAGAAAACATGAAGCAGATGATGCATTTCCTATGTGATAGTTTAAACAAGTCCCAAGGCACACCTCCTCAGTCCATCAAACACCACATTTACATAAAATCATTAATTCATTACAGTCATGAAAGAATACAGGGATGGGTTAGGAGGGACAGGATGGAATGAATGAAGTGGAAATATAAGCCAGAGACACAAGCAAAATGTCCATATCCAAGCACATAAGAGTTTCCTGAAGGACAAAGCTCACAACAAATCTCAAAAAAAGACCTCAAACTGAGAAACCTTCATGTTTACCAACACTAAACCACCCTGGCTTCCAATATACAGACAAATGTACACATGATACTAATGCTACTTGTGTGCCTGCCCTCTGTGGCTCTGCGGAGAGAAGCTGCTGATGCTGCACTTGGTCCTGCTGCCAACGAGAGTTATTTGCTTCTGATTTGGTCTCCATTATCCTGGATTAGAAACACAGCCGCTATTCCTGCTAAATAAGGTCTCAGCCATTTCTTTCGACCCACTGGAGTCAACTTGGCTTCTCACAAAGCTTCTTGCCCTTCCTCTGAAATAATGGCAACTTCTAACCAAAAAGATTAAAGCCCCTCACCCTGCAAACTTACACAGAACATATGAATTAATTTTCACGTTTCTTGGCTGTCTTATCACTTGATTCACACACACACAGCCCAAAACTGCAATTCTGTAGCTATCAATCTGCCTCCAGAGACAGTGTTAGTATGGCAATCCCCCCACACAACACAAGTGGTCTTACAGACGGCGGCACTATTTTTAAAGCAGAACATGGATGTATTTTCCTCTCCTTTGCCAAACAAGTATATGAAATATGCCACATGGCAGGTAGCATGCAGACGACAAAACAGTCAGAATTCAGCAGAAATACAAGATGGGGTTGCCAGAAGGATTCCAACAACTCTTTGTCAAAAAAAAAGCCCCAAACCATACTGATAGGTGCTCCACCAAAAGCTTTGTCGTATCTTTGCTCTCCAGGGGTGAGAACTTCCACTATTGTTGTCATCTCAAATTCAGCTGGATAAAGGATAACTATATTTAACACCAAAGGAGTGTCCTGGGACTGGGATGTAAACTTATCCAAGTATCCCAGGTGTCTGCCTTTACCTCTTGAGATTCAGAAAGAATTTAGAGACTCATCCTGAATTTAGAGGCTATTCCAAGAGGAACTGCTGGCACAAAGGAAATAGCCTGCACCAGAGGCCAAGACAGAGTGTTTTCTGTAAGGGGCAGACTCAGGCAGGTTATCGTTCATTCTGGGGAAAGAATTTCCAACTTTGGAAAAAGAGTCTCCAGCTTTGGAGCTCACTTGACAAACTGTCACACACATGGAACACTGGACACAGCAGAAGCAACTCTGAAAAACGATCTGGGATGAAATTCAAGTCTTCATACAGACAGGGGGTCTAAATAACATTTGATATTTGTAGCAAGGACTGAGCTGAGCATTTGCTATGATCATCTTGACATCTGAAAATATTTGGTGTTAATATACTCAACCTATGGGCTTTGTATGGCACAAGCACAAGAGAACACAGCAGCACAAGGTACCAAAGGCAGTGAGGACAAACAGTACAGAATAAAATAAATAATAAAAGAAAACATTTAAAGGGAACAGTAATAATTTATTGGGGGAAAAAAGCAGCTTTCCCTTTCTCAGGATGTGTGGGTACCTGTCACACGAGTCCCCTGTGGGCCATGCTGGAGCAGCCCCGTCACATGGAGCACCCAGCTCAGCTGGCACTATCTGTTACACAGGATTGTTTGGAGGTACACGAGGACACCCACAAGGCAACGAACACAATGGCATGCAGACAGCCTCCATACAAAAAGTCACGGAAAATTAAATCAGTCTTGCTTTTTAAGAATAAGCTTGCAAAGACCAAGCTGAGTGAGCGGCTGCTGCTGAACTAATGGGTATCATTTGTGCTTATTGTAAAAGAGCAAATTTAGGGAATTTATAGCAAGTGACATTTTATACAAAAGCATTTTTGCAGCTAACAGCAAAGAATTTTATAATTTTGGATTTGCTTCTATTGGCAATTAAAGATTCACCAGCACATCCACCTGTCATGCCTTATTAGCATGTTGTTAAATACTACTTAAGAAATTACCTGTGAATTGTTCTTTGGATACCCACAAACTATGTATCTCTCCTTATCAGCAGCTTCATTAGCACTGAAAAATGAAAAATAAACTCTTTCCCTGTAAATGTAGTATAAATACATGCCACCTGTACAACTAGCAGCAAAGATTTAACAGCAACAGTCTATGTTTAAAATATTCACAACAAAGTTTCAAGTAGGCAAATCTGACAAGAATTAAACTGTGTTCCATAGAGGTGATGGTGTGCTCAGACACATTCAGGAACGCTGCCAGTACTTAAAATAAGGTTTGCAACATTGTGCAAAAGGGATTTTATAATTTTAAATAATTGCTTTTTATTTTGAGTGGTAAAATGTTTGCCAAAGTGAGTGTTTTTATGAACCATAGCCTACTGCCCTAGATTCCTCTCTGAAAATTGTAATTATTTTATTATAGTAAAATAGTTACATCATTTTCAGAGCCTGAAATGGTAATGCTGTCAAAAGACATATGCTGATAGATATTCCAGTGCCATTAGCTATAAAACCTGACTTCCTTTAACAAGTCTTTAAAAAAGTCTCAATGAACCAACTTGTGCCTCACTGCAGTGCTCATTAATGAGCCGGGGTGAGCTGCTGCCAACACTGCTGAAACACAAAAAGCTCTGAGCAGCTGTGGTGGGAGTGTTTGCATCCATTCTCTTTGCTGCTACCCACAAAGCAGTAATAACCACAGAGCTCACATAACTCCCATCCCTTATTTCACCAGCGGTCAGCAAAACAGCCAGCAGAGCAGAGGCAGGCACTGAAGTGACGGAGGAACTGGAAAACGAAGCCCACCACAGGCTTTACCTGACAGACAGCTGCCAGATGCTTGCAGCAGATGGATTCAGATGCACTTGGATCTCTCTGCTAGTTGGGAACCCCTCACTGCTGCTATCCATGGACACAAAATCTATGTGAGAACTAAACAGCAGGAAAACCATAAATGGGAACCAAGAAATGTGTTATACATCAGACTGAGCATTACAGCCTTACAATACTGCGTCCTAGTCTGAGAGAAGCACCAAGAGACATACAAACACATCCCCAAATATTTATCATGATACACTGCTGTGAAGAGGGATGAGGCAAACCCCCTCCACTTCTGTGGTAAGTGGAGGATAGAGACCTTGGGAGACCTTTCCCAAGCAGTTGGAAGAAGAAATCGTGGAGGTGGATCTTTTATTTACATGAGTTAAAAGTAATCTTCCCAGAGAAATGAGCTTCTAAATAACCAGAAAGAGTCTCACTTCCCAACAGCCAGAAATAAGGTTCCTGCAAACTCTCCTGCTTTTTTTTTTCCTTCTTTGCATATGCAGCTCATTAATGGATTCTCCATCTGCACTCACAATTGCTCTTAACATTTGCACAGCCCAAGACAAAGATGTTCTGGGCAAGCCACAGCCTCTTCTGACAACTGTCACAAATGAAATGCCAAATCAGTCTGGTGACATCTTTGACCCACGACAACACTGTGGCTTCTTGGAAGGAAATTCCTGGAACAAATCGATACAGTGCTATAAAACCCTGTCAGTTCTGCTATTGCTCAACAGAAGGACTGCATCAGCAAGACAAAGGCGACAGAAAATGCAGTCCCAGGATATGAGGTAGGATGGAGAAGGCTGGGCTGTTATGGGTGCATGAGCAGTGATGGCTTCATGAATACAACCCCAGAGGCACCAGCAAGGAATGTACCACAAGAGGAGACTGCAAAGCAAGTTCTTCGCCCAGATCTCCTGAATTCCCACTGCTGGGAAACTGGAAAAGCCTTCCTTTTGAAAAGAAACACCATGCTGTAATCTATAAATAAATAAACACATCATGTCAAGAGTCACTTTCGCCTCTTATTTCACCCACTCGCTACCCGGCTCTCGCACATCCTGCCACTGATGATGAATAATTCCCTTTTAAAATCAGAGCGCACAAACAGGGATCGTGAATGCAGAAGACTTTCTAACAAAGAACATTCTCCCATCCATGTGGGATGGGGATATTTTACTATCATCTCCATCAAACCAACACACTCAGTGCTACAGTACATCCCCGTGGGCTGTACTGAACTCACGCGAAGATGCTCGGCATGCACAGCAGCCACGTCAGACGCGGCACGCAGCCCAAGTGCCCTGGTGGAGCACTTTCTCCTCTTTTCCCATCCCTCTTAATCCACATTGGCACATCCTGACTTCTGTCAGTTTGGGAAGACTGCTCATAGTTTTATGAGACATTGTTAGGAGGGCTACAGGCATCCTCCCCACGCTACCAGCAGCACAACACATTCACAATCCTCCAAAGCTCAGTATTGTCTCCGCTCCCACTAGTTTAAAATTCCTACAGGATACTGACATATCTCAATAGGGTTTTAATAATAGCCTAATAATTGCTCCAGACAATAACTTACACTGTATTAGGAGCTCGCCTATTGGAGGGTGGGTAGAAGGGTTGCCTTGGTAACAATGAAAAAATCATATAGCAAATAGAGACATGAAAGGACACAAGCTGATCCGTTTGCTCCCTTCACAAAAATCCATGGGAAACAGTGACATTGGCACGAAAGTAAAGCTCTTCTGGTCAGAATGTGTAAATAGCACTAAAACCCAACTTATCTGGAGGTTTAATTAAGGCTTAGGTAATGAAGACATTATGAATTATGCAGTAAGGGCCAGAGGTAGCAGACACTACAATTTCAGCGTGCTGTCAAAGCTGATTCTCGGTTTCAGAAGACGGAATTTTGTCATCTCAACAGCTTAATTTAAAGTGCTGGAGACAAGGTAATGGGGTCAGTAAACTCAAATGCTCTGAGCTTGTGTTTTGTCTTTTATCTGCTTTGATCAGTTTTCTCTGGCAGCTTTCTTTGAAAGACATCAATATTGTAATACATAGCAACTCAAGAATTAGTTTTTAAAACATGGCAAGGATTGCTGCTGTGTGCCTGAAAATAAACACAGACAGACTACACATTCCCGCATTTGTCCTATAGAGTAGGGAAAAATATCTCCTACAAGCAAGATCCACCTAGCTCATCCCTCTCTTCCATCCTCCAAATCTGCAGAAACAGTGGCTGCACACGAGGAAAAAGCTCTCAAAGAGGCCTTTGGTTATTAGTGGCCTAATGGCTCACAGGTTCATGCTCTACATCGGGAAGTGACAGCAGCAGACAGAGCAAACAGGCAGCCAGCAGCTTCCATCCAGGAAGAGTCACATTAATGGATATATTAAGACCAGCCTGCCCTGCAAATAGCAGAGGCACAGTCGCAGCGAAGCCGCCATGGGAAAGGCTCCCCTACGACTTTCTCATTAGTTATCTCAAATTAAATTAATTTTCCAAAGCACAAGAACAATGATAACTAATAAAATTCCAGTCCCATGATGCCATTTTATGCCCATCTGTTTCTGAGGAACTAGAGATGGCTGGACATGCTCACATGCACCATCAACGTCTGATGGGGGAAGCTGTGAATTCACATGGCTCTTTATCATGGAATCATAGAATTGTTTACATTGGAAAAGCCCTGCAAGATCATCGAGTCCAATCGTTAACCCAGCACTACAAAGCCCACCACTAAACCATGTCCCCAAGTGCCACATCTAAATATCTTTTAAATCCCATTAGGGTTTGTGACTCCACCACTTCTCCGGGCAGCCTGTTCCAATACTTGAAAACTCTTATATATATATGTGTGTGTGTACACTCATATATATAACATTTATATACAACTAATATCCAAACAAAGCTTGAGGTCACTTGTTACCTGGGAGAAGAGCTTGCCCCATCTGTCTACAACCTCCTTTGAGATGGTTGTAGAGAGCAAGAAGGTCTCCCCTGAGCTTCATTTTCTCCAGGCTGAGTCTCCCCAGCGAATTCTCATCAGTCTTGTGTGCCAGACCCTTCCCCAGCTCCATTCACTTCTCTGGGCACACTCCAGAACCTCCATGTTCTTCTTATCACAAGGGTCCCAACCCGATAATCACACATAAGATGATTGGTGAGAGTCAGACCTGACAAAGGAAATTCAGGAGCATCATTTCTACACCAGTGATGATGGCAAAGACAACCCATCCCTGCAGATGAAGAGGCCCTAGACACTGAACAATTGGGGATGGAGAGCAGGGAACACTCTGGTGTGCCAAGAGGGAGCTATATGTGGTGTCTCACTCCTGTGGAAAGGCCACCTTAGCCCAGCACTAATGAGACAGCTCAGGGAGGGACACAATAGCCAAGAAACCTTGCTCTGCACGTAGGAGGCTCTCAGAACGGCAAAGGAGAAAGAGCTCCTCTTCAAAGAAAAAGGGCACAAGCTGATAAGATGGATTCCTTCCAGCACGGCGCTTTCTCCCCATCAGCCAAGTAAAGGGGTTGGGCTTTCTTAGTATCGCCTTTGGAAACAGGATCAGAATACAGATATTTAAAAGCATGTTCTGGCACAGGCCCAGTTTCCTTGCCAGCATGATTTTCAACCTTTAACACCGAGCAAAATCCTACTAATTGCAGAATTGTTCTTTCTTCGAAGAGTCATTCCTACAAAGCTTTACAAAATGTACGACAGCAGATGAGGCCAGTACTACTTGTTCATTCTGCAAAACATTTCATGGCCAAAATTTAAACCTACAGGGATGAGAAAAGAAGCAACATTCTGTACGAACTCTAGAGACCCCTTTTCACTTCGAATTTCACTTTTCAAGCTGCCTGCAGAAAGCTGGAAGAGAAGCTGTTCGCTTCCACCATGAGCTGAAAACAAAGCACTGACAGAGGAGAATAAATGGGGATTGGGAAAAGGCTGGAAAGGTGAAAATCTCCTGTGACATTCTGATCACGTTTTGATGCATATCACAGGATACTAGACCACCTTGAAAATGGTAGTGACAGTCTCCTCTGCTATCAGGAGCATTTATCCCATGCATTCTCAAACTTGGGAAGAAAGCAGACTCATAATACTGCAATTCAGTTCAGCCATCCAAATTGATGAACCAAGTCCACTGATATGACTAAAAAGCCTAGTTTATCTACAGCAAGTGCATGCAGAGTTTTTCCTGCCAGAAAACATAAGGAAAACTCTGCAGTCTTGTTATCCATTTTCCGAGATAAGTACTTAAGCCAGTCATCTCTACCTTTGACACCTGTACTCCTAAACTGTAGATGCAAGAGCAAGGGTCCCAGAGGAAACAGGCATTTCTTCAGTTAAACAGGTTTTATTTCAAAATAAGACAAATAATCTTCTCAATACCCTTCAATATCCTTTTGGCATCCCAATCAAGAAAACTTACAAGGAGTAAAAGACCACTTAGAATAAATCCCTGAAGATAGACAGATACACACACAGAGACATAAAACTTTTTTTAAAAAAAAATTAAAAACTCCGAAAATGGTTTAGATCAATCCTCAAAGGAAGAGAAGAGATGAGAACGGGGCTGTGAAACGGCATCGTGGATACTGAGCATATAATAACATCACAGTGAGGGGAGAAAAGGTTAAAAACAAAGCAACACAATCTTTTAATAGGTTCAAGGCTAAGCTGACATTGCTAAGCACATTAAACAGTAAAAAACCAAGACATTAGACTACAGGAGTATAAGGGCGGGATTAACCAATTATGATGCTTTTGCAACAAGAACAAAGCATGGTGCAAAGCAGTCTGAAGCGAAACCAGGACCCCCTGGGAAGCAACAGCAGTTTCTTGAATATTAAGCAATGGAGAAAAATGAACAAAGGGACAGAAAAGCTTTTTTAGGAAAGAATTTATACTAGAGCAGGTCTTTTCCATGGCAGTGCTATAAATGGAAAAATCATGAAGAACTGGTATCCAATTGATTCAGTTATGAAATTTAACAAGGTTTGTCCTGGTGGGTTGTTTTTCTTTTCTTAAAGTACTATTATTTAAGGTGAGGTGTTCAAAGAAATTGAGATCTAGCTTAAAAATTAAAACGAAAAAAAAAAGATTAAGTGCCCTCAGCTCTTGAGCATACCATGAGCAAATAATGGAATTCCCACACCTTGTTTGCAAATAAACTTGCGTTATAAAAAGTCAAGGCAAATATAATTAACAACAGAACCGGCAAGCAGCTCTGGATTAGTTCTGAGAACACAACCATTACAAGAAGCTGGTAAAACTACCTTTTTGACCTTCCTGCCTCTATACCCCAGGTCTTTGCCCCAGTCCTCCCCCTTCCAGTCCAGCCTGTGTTATTTCAGCCCAACTATTTGCAGGGCTGAGCTCTGAATGAGAGAAGTGCTGCCCAGTTCCCCAATAAATAAATAAGCATGATGAATCTGCCAGGAGAAAATAGAGAAGATATCTTGGGTGTTCAACACCTTTACTTCTAAAAAGACACATTAGTAGACAGGCAAAACCATACAAGTCTAAAAGAAAAATAGTAAATCTTTAAAAATCTGTCTGAATGTAAAAAGAACATCCTCCTCTTAGAGCAGAGCTTTATTTCCAACTGTGCAGATTGAATCCAGTGGCAATACTCATCCATTCTGGATGCAAACCACCTGTCTTAGAGGCCAGCGAGTTGCTCTTGAGTTGGACTTATTTACAAATGAAGCAAGACAAGGTAATAATGCCTGCAAAGGAAAGGTGTTGAGACTTGTAATATGGAACAAGCAAGGGAAGTCCCAGCAGTCTTTCACCAATTGATACTTTTCCAGTGAATGTTTCCATTCATCTCAAAAAGCAGGAAAGCAGCTGAAAGGCCAGAAGACCTCCAGATCATCTGCATCTCTTATAAAAACATCCAAGACTGCCAAGCTGAGACAAGCTAAGAAGACTGGGTTTATTCAATACTGAGATGAAGAATGACAAAGCCTTACTGCAGCTTTGTAATCAGAGGGTACAGAGAAGATGCAGCCAGACTCTTCCTGGAGGTGCACAGCAGGAGGACATGAGGCAATGGACAGTGCAACTCAGGAAACCCAGCTAGAGAAGATATTTTCACCATGATGACAGTCAAGCACTGAGTGAGAGTCCAGAGAGGTGATCGCATCTCCATTCTTGGGGATAATCTAGGCTCTGCTAGATGAAGCCCTCACCTACCTGATCCAGGTCAACCTGCTTTCAGCATGACCATGGACCAAAGACCTCCAGAGTAGGAAGAAAAGGAGAGGTCTCAGAGATACTTAAAGCAAAAAGGAGAAATATATACTTTTCTTTTTCCCAATCTCCCCTCCATGGTAGCTTCTCTATGTCCTGTAGAACCTGAAGGGAGAAAAGAAGAAAACCACATTCCAAATATCATTCTGCTAATCAAGAAAAGGAGTACTGGAGTACTGCTGCAGTTATGAACAATATGCAGTCATGAACAATATATTGTTCTTTTCAAAGTTAAATTGCCTCTCCTTGACTTTGAAAGTGTTTTACTCAAATACAGGAATACCACAGAAGATGAAAAATTGGTTCATTTAGGATCCAAACTTGTAGCTCAGAAATCTAAGCCGAAGTAATTTTAAGCAATAATCAGTCTAATGACGGAGAATGTTTATCTACATTGTCAAGAAAAAAGCCAGTGTTAGCCAGAGCTGAGGGCAAAGAACTGGACTCTGCTCTTGGCAAGGCTGAATTCCCACTGCCAGTAGATCTCCAGGACAGGAAAGCTTTGCCATGACACTGAAATAACACATATGGTGTTCAGATGAGTTTGCATGGAACTAGACAGGCTTCACCAGCCTCCTTGCAAGGCTGTACAGAGTCTCACAATCTAACTGCTCTAATTCACTGAAATAAACTCTCCCCATATATTTTAAAATAATTATCTAGAGAAATGATCATGACATACATTATTATCCTTAAGCCAGCATTTATAATACTTCTTAAGACAGTATGTGTGGCAGTCCTGGCTAAGCCCATCTCTCAAAACCTAAAATTAGAGTCCTGTCTCTGCCCAGGGCTGCAGCACACAGCTGAGGGTGAATGTTTCGATAAATATGAATCCACTGCTGCAGAGGGAGCTGTGATCCAGTCCAGCACATCACACCCATCTCCATCCAAAACCTCCTTCTGCAATTTATTTTTCCATTAGAAAACAAGGGTGATCAGAAATAATCTGTTTTATTAATTGAAATTCAGGCTCAAGTCCCAAGGAGAGAATGAGGAGTATCTCTTTCTCCCTTTTGCCTGGGGCTACCCAACAGTGAGGGGTGTCTCCAAAACTCCTCAACTTCCATTTACAATTGAGAGCAGCAGGTGAATCCACATTTTGGAAGTAGGCAAAGCCACCTTCCTGGCAGAATTCCAAAGCTGTGCTTTGAAAGTGGGTGTCAGCACTGTTCCAGCAGTATGGATGGCACACACATATTGCTCTGGAGTGGCTGGCAACTCCACACCAGGGCCACCCACTACCACTGAGGGCAATGAAAACCCTTTTTCCCAAGCTACAGTCATTGGTAAAAGCCAGGAAAGGCAGAAAATCTAGTCTCTGATCTCACTTTTACTTTTGGAAAAAGCAAGTCTGATTAGAAACATCATTGGTTAAAAACCTATAAACCAACTTCACACTTGTTGGTCACAAATCTGATTAGTCTTCTGCAAGTTCCTTGACATTTGCTATTCCCAAAGCAATCCAAAAGTTGGGCATCTCAATGCATTTGCTATCCCCTCATGATGAACTCCTCTGTTGGTGGCGTTTCCAGACTGCAGACACCAATAAGGCACGTGCCACCAAAACTGAGGGCTGGAGGCTTTTGGGGGCAGAAGGAAGTGCACCTAAATCATCCAGTGCCTATGGTATCACAACCAAAGAGCAGACTGACAATTAAATTAGTAACACAAGAAAGGCACTTTCCTCTCCTGGCCACCATGTAATCTCCATCTGCACCCTACCACAGAAAAATGCTCCACATTTCTACTAGAAAAACTGGGATGTTTCTGGAGTTAATTTTAACATCTTCAACCCATGAGGTCTTTACTTTCTAGGGAGAAAAAATGGCATCCCATTTATAGGAAGATGAGGTAGAAAGAAAGAAGCAGAGAAGTTGAGGGCCTCCCTCCTGGTAAAGACATCTCCAGAGATAGCTGAAGGAGAAAAAAACATGACCAGGCAAGTAGAAATACAAGAACTGCATTTCTCGCAAATTCCTAAAGCAAGAACTATTTATCCCTTGTGGTTAACAAGACACAACAAGGCTACAAGAACAGAATATAAACCCCCTGACATTTTAATCTGTGAGAGGAGCAGCAGTAAAGGTCTAGACTACAAGCAGAGGAAACTCTGCCAAAGAATTGATGTGCCATATGAAGGCTGTAACATCAATAGCCCCTAAAAACCACAAAGGAAGATGGGAAGGAGGGCTTAGCCAAAGCAGTACATTTTAAAGCTGTCATCTTATTATCACTATGTCATGAGTTGGAACAATATATGTTTGAGGCATACTGGAAATTATGGGTTTAATTAAATATATTTATGGAAGATGCTTCTGAGGTTTCCAGAGTACTTGTTATAGTCCTAATGCTGTTGACAAGACAGGAAGCGATATTCATATCAAAGACTGCACCCCATACACAAACACCAGATTCAGTGCGTGCGTTTGAACAGCACGATGACCCTGGTTAGGAGTCAAAACAGAAGAAAGACTTAGAATTCATATGGAGTGAAGTGAAGAGGACACGCAAAAAGAGCAAAAAAAATTTCCACTTAGATACAAGGAGGAAGGTAAGGGCTCCTAGGTCCTCCTAGGAATGTAAAGGTCACCCCCACCTCCTCACCTGTCATTGGTTTGGCCTTTGACTCAAACTGCTATAGTTTTAGCAAGCATTGCTGCTCTTTTAATCACTGAATGGTTTGGGTTGGAATGGATCTTGAAGACCATTTGGTTCCAACCCTCTAACATGGGCAGGGACACTTCCCATTAGACCAGATTGCTCCAAGCCCTGTCCAACCTGGCCTTGGACACTTCCAGGGATGGGGCAGTCACAGCTTCTCTGGGGAACCTGAGCAGGATGTCTCCCCCCTTCCCAGGGAAGAATTTCTTCCTAATATCTCATCTACATCTACCTTCTGTCAGTGTTAAGCCATTTTCCCTTGTTCTATCATTCTGTCCCTCTCCAGCTCTCTTGGAGCCCCTTTAGGCACTGGAAGGTGTTCCTAGGTCTCCCTGGAGCCTCCTCCAGGAAGAAAAAATTCCAACTCTCTCAGCCTCTCCCCACAGCAGAGGTGCTCCAGCCCTTTGAGTATCTTTGTGGCCTCCTCTGGACTTGCTCCAGCAGCTCCATGTCCTTCTTGTGTTGTGGCCCCACACCTGGATGCAGCACTGCAAGTGGGATCTCACCAGGGCAGAGCAGAGGAGAAGAATCCCCTTCTTGACCTGCTGGCCACGCTTCTCTTGTTGCAGGGTATGTTTGGCTAATCTCCAGATTAGAGCTGGCACCCAAGAATTCTCACTAATACTGAGAAGAGAGTACAAAACTTCAGGGGCCTTGAAAATTTGTTACACAAGCCACCTACCTAAGCCTAACTAAGTGATAAGAGCTAAGTTCACCTGTTAAAATATCTGCTCTCACATCAAAAAGATGCCACTCAAAAAAAGTGCATCAAATTGCTAGATACAGAGGTTGTTCCAGAATTAGTTCTATACTCAGAGGGAGCAGAAACACCTTCATTCACATTTTATTATAAAAGCATGGAATGTAAAACTGGGTCTAGTTATCAAAGTGGAAAGGATTAAACCTTCAATGTCCACAAACTCACATTACAAACACATAAAACAACTCATCAAACTAACAGAGCACCATAATGGTGCGAACTGGGAATATACCCAGCTAGTCCTGTATTTTTCTAAAACAATCAAAAATAATTAAGAAGGGTATTGGTACATAATGTTCCCACATCCTTAAATATGCAGCATGTGGGGACTTCTACCAGCCCCAGAAATGGACAAGAGCTCTAATAACTAATAAAGGAAAAATTCAGATTAGCCTAAAAGAAGGTGGGTTACTTGTGATGCTAAGGAGAGAAAACTGTTTGAATATATAACCACATTGCTTTTTAAGTGTTTACAATTGCATCCTAAAGACTAAAATACTAAAGCTTTGATTTCTTCAATCCTATTTTCCAAGGCAAGCATCCAGTTCCCAAGGTGAGCTGTGTTTATTTTGATTAGAACTGCCACATGGAGTCAATACTACAAAACCACCACATCAGCTGAGACTCTCAAATGGCAAGGCACAACTTCCTGTTGAGTTTTCACTTCTTCAGAACCAAAGCTAATGCTGAACTTGGGCCAAAAAAGGGAGGAAGTCAGTCAGAAAAGGACACTGAATGCTGCTTCTGTAGAAAAAGACAAACATGTTCCAAGAAGAGGTAAGCTGCATGTTTGTTAGGACATACGTAACAGTCATAGCTTTAAGGTTCAGACAGTAGTTCCCTATGATCTCTTAACCAAATATTTACACATTTTTAATTTTTACTGGATTTGTTTCCAAGTAAGGAAGTTACAACCAAGAAACAGCTCCAATAACCTATCTCCTCTAAAAGCCTGTAGCAGCTTGGATCTTGGGTTATTTCTGAGTATACAAAGCCTTTACTTGGGCCATTCAGCTTTCAGATGAATTAAATGTCACTTGACCTGCATCTTTTGGGTAAGAGCATACAATTCAGGGGGAAAACCACCAGCAGAATTTTAACAGCTGCTGGAAATACCATCAGTTTAATATCGAGTTTGAAATTTAAGGCTAAACAAACATCTTGAGGGGTACCATGTTACCTAAAATACCAGTCTATTGAGAACTCATAAAGGGAAGAAGACCAAATGCATCAAAGCGAGAAAGCACTAAACATTGGCAGTAGCAAAGAGCTATCTAACAGCAAGGAAAAAAATATACACATTAACATTTCAAAATGTCCCCTGGGCTTAGCTAATTGCTATGATCAATTCTGGTTTGCTCACAAAAGCCTGGACAGCTAGCCAGAGGGGGCAAGGAGGGAAGTAGGAATGGGAGATGCAACTTTAATGAGCTTTTAAACAGTAATACAAACGTCCCAATCCCCATGGACACGCAGGTGCACTGCAGCTCTGGGGACCATCCTCACGGAGAACAGCTTCCCACCTGACAAACAGCTGCCAAGGGCCAGGCACAGGACGTGAACACGCATTAATCTGCCTGTGCCAGCACTGCTGAATTAGACCTACCTCATTTCTATCGGGCAGCATCAAAACAGGCTCTCCCCAAAGCCAGCACCACTCCCCTGATTGCTGCCAGCCTCTGAACAAGCGGCTGATTAGACAAGCCAGCAGCACCCAGGCTTACAGCATTAAAACAGTCATCAGGCTGTTCAGACAAACTTGAATATTTAAAGCCAGGCATCCCATCTCACCTACATTATGCCCAATGCATTAAGAGAGAATTTTGTATTATCAGATGTATATAATCAGAGCAGACAAAGACTATCAGCAGCCCTTGGATGTTCAGCATCTCACCAAGAGGAACAACTAGCTACAGACCTGCTTTGACGATAGAAAAGAGCTGTAGAGCCTGTGGGGATAACAGTGACATTGCCACATCAAGCGATGGACAACGTCTCACTTACCATATGTCATATAATAATATAATAATTCATTGTTCTCCAGAAGAAAAGAACTTCCAACAGCACTTATTAATAAACTCCTGAAATACTGGGATTTATTTGAGGAAACGGCTCACAATGACTGCCAAATTTCCTATGTCCACAGGCAAGAAAGCTTGCCCCGTCAAGTGACAGAGAGTTTTTACAGTATTTAACATACATTTTTAAAGATGTCATTTCTTGTTTCTGATTGCAGAAGACATGCTAAATGCAAGCCACAAACCACCCCAGAGTAAACCTCACTGTGTCTGCAGATCCTATGCCTTTACAGCACTTGGCTGCTTTGCCAAAAGACAGAGTAAAATTAATCCACTATTCCCAAACACAGGGATTGACATCTGCCCCACCACATCCCTCTTTAATTTAAAGCTAGCAGAGGGGGTGTAACAGTCCCACCCTTTTCATTAATAACTTCCAGTAGCTCTAACAGACATCTGCCTATACAATTATTTTTCCTGTTTTATACAAACAGATGCAGTTAAACCCCTTTTTGTGAATGGGGAAGAGATGTGAAAGGTATATTACCAATAAATGAAAATGTGCAAAAAGGGACACCTTCAGAGGTTTGCATTGCCACAACACTCTAGTAACAAGCAAATGTTACAGTTCCTAAATGCTCTCATACAGCAACAGGAGCATTAATAAAGTAACCAAAACATCAGACTAAATGCTCAAAGATCGCTGCAAGTCATCTCACAATAATTAATAAAGACTTCTTACAACCATTATGTTTTGACTTGAGAAAGATGCGATGACAAAGAAACTATGAAAATTAAGCTTCCTCTAAATAACCTCCCCAGAAGCAGTTATTTATGGTCAAGGGCCTTCCATAGTTTGCTTTCAGAGCCTAAATATATTTGGGTCCAATGGAATTTGCTGAATTCCTTTTTGATCTCACAGACTCGTCCTAACATCCTCTACACCTGTAACAGAGTTAGTTACTCCTCCTTATGCTTTGCATCTGGCATCTGCTCCTTCCATTTGACATCCCCTAGTTCTTGTTTCAGAGGGAAGAGTGAACCTTTCATCTTTTTAAGCACACAGACCTTTCTCAGTTCTCTTATTCAATGCTGAATAGTGCTAATGAACACAATCACACAGAAGCCATTTTGTACCTGCATTCATCCATACTGTCCTCCTTTGCACCTTTTCCAGCTTTGTCTGAGCCTTTGAAGTGGGATATGCACGTGGGGAAGAAGAGCAACACTAGAACTATACAAAGTCTGATAAAAAAAATACCGTCTTTTTCCAGCAGCCTTGCTTTCACATTTTCACTTTTCCAACCCCTCAACCAGCTGTGTCTCCCTCCGGTACAAAGTGAAGGATACCTCAAGGCCAGCTCCTACTCAGAGCTCAGGTACACCCACCACAGTGCATTTACACACTTTACTACAACTCTACATGCAACACAATGCCCAAAAAGAAACACACAGATATTCAGTACAAAATGTGGACAGACAAAGAAAGAAAGAAGACCAGCTGTAGATAAAATCAGGGAGGACTTATTTAGTACCCATTCTTGTCATACTGTGAGTTTCTAGGGGTCTCAATCAATCATTTGAGTATACTGTCCTTAATAAAACATCAGCCAAAACTGTGAAAATAATATGCAAGAAAGTTGATATAGTTTCTTGATCTTAATTTCCACAGTTGGGTAGCTATTATAGCAACATTTTGCTCCTTCACAGGGATGCAAGAGACGACTTGCATAAAATGCAGCTCAGTAAGGATTAATAATCAAAGCGATAAATCAACACAGAGCAAGAAGACAGAATGCTGAATCCACTTTAAGTCCTCCTGTTCAGTCAATCAAAAGAAAATTAAGCACACGGATTTTGTTAATTATTCACAGACTCCCCATATACACACCTTGAACATTCAGCACATCAACACAAAGCACTTAGGCATTACGAAGCCACAGCATCCTCCCAAGTCTACCATTACATTTCCAAGTGGAATTCTTGTCTCTTCTGAAACAGTTTAGTCTGGCATATAAAAAGAACAACATTCAGAAGCATTAAAGAAAATATGTATTAAAGTGACCGGCACAGCACAACATTAAGTGACTCCACCAAACACATCTCCATGTCTCAAGAGTAATAAGCCTGGATCTTTCCAATGTTGCTGGTGCATTCAGAAAGCAAGGAGAATTCAAGGACATGGCAGACAGAGCCAGGCTCAGAGTGGGAGGCAATGCAGAACTCTGCAGTCAGCTCACTGTAAAGCTCAAGGTATAGAATATATATATACATATATATAAATATATTACCACAATGACCTCAAAGATAAAAAAATGCAGCAGCAAATGCTACATTTATTCCTTTTCAGGTGTTTACTAGCGATACAGTCAGGTAACTCTCCACGTCCCTAATAAGCTTTTCCTTTGCCTAAAAGCTGCTCCTTTGTTACTTCTGTGACTGCTGTTCCAATTCCTCAGTTTCCAGGGCGATGAGAGCAGATCTATAACAAAAGACACATCAAAAAGAAAAATAAACTCCAATTTCAGCCCACACAAATGTCAGCCTCACAATCTACCTGTGCCTGGAATCCAGCTGCCATTAAAATATTTCCTACCTCCTCTTTCTTAAGGATTGATAACAAGGAGAGCGCAGTGAATGCTTTCACATTTAGCTTGCAAAAACAAAACTGAAGGGAGAAAGTCAAGACACTCACTCGATTCTTTGCCGCAAAACAGGAAATTCAAACACTTAGCACGCTTCTTAATGGTAAAGAGATTTTTGCCCCTATGTCAATTCCTAGAAGACTGCTGTCCTAGCAGATAGTTTTCCTGCAAGCATTTATGTGGAAAGACATTCTGAAAGGCATTTGTGGCTGCAAAGCACAAGATTACTCACATCTCTGCCTAACTTCTTTCATAAAATTATTTCCAGTATCATGATTGGTTCTTAGAATTATTCAAATCACAGAACCAAAGAATCCTAGAACGGTTTCAGTTGGAAGGGACCTTAAAGACCATCGGGTTTCAACCACCTGCCATGGGCAGGGACACCTGTGCCAGGGCCTCACCACCCTTACAGAGAATTTCTTCCCAATATCCAATCTAAACCTGCCCTCTGTCAGTTTGGAGCCATTCTCCCTTGTCCTGGCACCCCAGACCCTTGTCCAAAGTCCCTCTCCAGCTCTCTCAGAGCCCCTTTAGGCATTGGAAGGGGCTTTAAGGTCTCCCCAGAACCTTCACTTCTCCAGCTAAACATCCCCAGCTCTCCCAGCCTGTCCCCAGAGCAGAGGTGCTCCTGCCCTCAGATGTGCTTTCCCTCTCAATGACACAGGGTTCACATGCCAGTCTGTAACACAACAGAACTTATTTCCCTCATTCCCTCTCTTGGGTTATCAGCTGCAAAATTCTACAACATCTGAAGTCAGAGTTGAAGTCTCTTCCCTTTATAGCATTAATTGCTTCTGGTTGCTTGAGCAGTTAGATACAGTCACTCTCTTCTACAACCAGTAATAAAATAAATCAGAATCTCTGTGGCCCTGAGGAGTCATCAAATGTGATCTGGATTCTCACAACCCAGCCGGGAGATAGATTCAAAAAAAGGCATTCAGACTTCCTATCTTCCAAAACGAAAAACATTAAAATTATGAAGTGACAGGAAAACAACAATATTAAATCCATTTTATTTCTTTTAAACACCTCCTACTCCAGCTATTCAGCACCTTTCAGCCAGCTCCCAGCAAGCACACCCACAAAGCACAGAGGAATGTAAGTCTCAGGGTCTTGAAATCCCATGCCAGGTATCTTACAGTTTTACTGAAAGAAAGAGGACTGTTTTCTGACAAATCTTAGTTTTCCTATTATTTGGGTTTATCCTCAACTACCCTTCATGCCCTCTGACAGCATCAGAGGGCTTGTACACCAAGGACATACATCACATCAGTACATCCATGAATGCACGCATGCACACTTTCTTCCAAAGAAAGCAATGGGTTAAATCTTCAAACATATTTAAACCCACTGCTAGGGTCATCCCCGCTATGTCTTCACCAACAAAGCCTGCATTTTCTAGGAACACAGCCAAACAGAAGGGTATGTTCTTTCACTGCTTTCCAATAGTTCTTTGAAAGGCATTTTCCTGTTCCTGAAGGTAGCTTCCACAAAATCTCTCCTATTCTGACTGGCTTTTTTTTTTTTTTTATGAATATTTGGAAAATATGATCACCCTGAAATAATAATTACTAGTGATGCTTGCTAGTATTGGGCAGATTGGTGTCTTAAGGTATTTCCTCTGTTGCTTTTCCCAGTCAAAGTTACTCCATTGGGAATTCCCCGTTCCCAGCCCCCTCCGGTATTCTGAAACCAAAAGACTGTGATCCAGAAATAAGCTTTGTTTGCACATGAATTGGAGGCATCGTGTAGGTATTGATTTCACATCTGCTTTTACAGGAGGTTTGGGTGACAGCTGTATCAACAGTGATGGGATATCCTGGCCATGGACATATTTACAATTACATGTACATTTTTCTGAGAACTTCACTTTTCCAGGTCAAGAGGAGAGCTGACAGTTTTAACTAAAGATTCCTTGTGTCGAATGCAGGTTGTCTGAAAAAAAGTTCCAAAGGCAATCGCCAGTAGGATGTTTCAGGAGCTCTTCAAAACAGACACCTGCCATGTTCCCAGAGCATTCTCCCCTCCATCCCAGAAAACCTCTCCAAGTAGAATGAAGATTCATTTGTCCAGGTGTTGTGGTTTAGCTTGGCCCAGGTTTTTCTAGTGGGGGGGGGGGGGGCCAAAGATGGC
>VZRN01005359.1:496982-523453 GCA_013397935.1 Dasyornis broadbenti
CTGTACCCCGTGGAAGATGGACCCCACGCCGTAGCAGTTTTGGGGAGACTGCTTGTCTGCGTGGGGACCAGTGTCACTGTAGCAGTGTCGGGCGGGCTGCCGACGGTGAGACCCATGGCTACGCAGAGGAAAAGAGCCTCTCCCCTGGGCAGAGGAAGAAGATCTGGGTGATGAACTGACCTAACCCCACCCCATGCTTTGTTCCCCTGTGCAGCTGCTGGGAAGGAGGGAGGGGGGTGAGCGGAGAAACAGTGGCCTTGAAGGGTTTATTTTACTTCTCATTTACTCCTCTGACTCTGTTAGTAATAAATTAGATCACTTTGCAACCTAAGTTAGTCCTGTTTTGCCTATTTTAAGTGCATCTTCTCCCGGGTTTCCTTATCTCAACTCATGAGCCCTGGGTGTGGGTGTGTTAATTTGGGGGTACCTGGCATTTGGCCAGGTTCAAACCATGACACCAGGAGTTGCAGGCAATGTGTAGGATGCTTCCTACAAACACTGAACTCACCACTTGTTCTACTGCCCACGTGCACCAATGATACACAGAAGATGTGATGCATCTTGAACACGCAAAGCCTGAAGTTCTGGACTCAAGTGTGGATACTCATTTCTGGCTTGAATTACCAGAGCCAGAGAAGAAAGAGGTAGGAGAAGCTAGAAAGAAGCTCTTATCCAAACTAAAGAAGTCCTAAAGCAAGTGGGAAATCTCGACAGGTTTTTTTTCTCAGGATAAATCAGACAGTACCTGTGTTAGATGCCATCTCCAACATCACTCCATCTTGGGTTTCTGGGGACTATTTGGATGATGGAAGTCCACCATAATATTCCCAAAAGTGATTTCAAAGGAAAAAAGACTAGGAAATTTTCAGGACCCTCTTCCATGCCATGTGGAAGCCCTTAGGAGCTTGGTACCATGAGCTGGATCTGAGCCCCTTCACCTTAGAATTTACCAAAAGATATTTATGAAGAAATGCCTGGTGAAAGTCTGCTTCCAAAGGTCACAGTCTAACGTTATTTCTGGATATGCTCTTATTTTTCTTCCCCAATTTTGAGAGTAAAAAGTCTTTTTATGTCAAGACATTGGTGTCTCAACCTTGTCAAAATTACTGAACGATCCTCAAAGTCATCTCCTCACTGCCTACCCATCAAACCTGAGCATCAGGCACAATCTGCAAAGGGACCTGTGCCTGCTATTATGCTGGAACAATAAACACGAAGTTTTGAAACACTGCTCACTCTGAAGGGTCTTCCTACACCTACGTCCTTCCAGTCCTCACACCACCACAGACCTTCATGTAGCCCACTGAGATAATGTAAATAACAGCAGCGGGTTGTAGCTGTTGGCATCAGTAAATTCCACCATGAATAAGGCTCAGTGACTCAAGGCTGAGCAACACTTGATTCAATAGTCATGGGGAAATAGAACAAGAAGTGAGACATCATTTTTCCATCCATACCGAGAAGCTGAGCCCCTCATCTGTCCACAAAGGACAGCTGAAGGACAGCAAACTGCTGCCAGGGCTTCATTACAGCCAAATCCCTTGGACATGCCATCTCCCATCCCTCCAGTCTTACAGATTTAATAAACTCAAACTCAGGAAGTTCCTTTTAGCAGCCCTGTTCTCTTGTTGCTAAACCAAAGATCTAAAAGCTTTTAGGGAAATCTTTTCCACAGCCATGCAGAATCAAGATGTGCTTCAAGGACACAGCTATGTCTAGCTTACGGCAGAGGACAGAAATTATAAAAATTTTAGAACACTGCTGGCTCCCCAAGGAGTTGTACCCATGACCACTGTAATGATGTGCAAAAGAACCAACAGCATTCCCACTACAGCCACAATCCATCTCTACTCCAGTAGTTAATCACAGAAACCAAGAATGGCTTAGATTGAAAGGGACCTTAAAGATCATCTTGTTCCATGGGCAAGGACACCTTCCATTAGACCAGGTTGCTTCAAGCCCCGTCCAACTTGGCCTTGAACACTTCCAGGCATAGGGCAGCCACAGCTTCTCTGGGTAGCCTGTGCCAGGGCCTCACCACCCTCACAGGGAAGAGTTTCTTCCTAAGACCTAACAACTATATATTTTCCATTTTCAAAGTCTCCTGCCTCCCTTTTCTTCTAGCACAGTACCAAAGACTGACTCACGTATTCATTAATCCCTAGATCACAGGATAGGCACCAACAAGCTAGAACAATAAAACACACCATTACCAGGATATCTCAAATATAAATTTCCAACTGCATTACAAACACAAGCATTGTTAACTTCTGATCATTTCTGTGCTGAACGCTGTCATTTACCTTCATTTTGGTTATGGAGGTGAACCAGGCAGCCATAACAGCATTACAAAATTACACAACTAGCCAAAGCCAGGCTCTGTAATAGCTGTGTCAAAGCTGAGGGCTACAAGACAAACAGCCAGCCTGGAGCTCTTCACATTTAGTGGATCATAAAAGGCATGCTTATACCTGCTACACACTCCTGTTTTGCAGGTGGAACCTGGGAATATTATCCCTCCAGTTACTACATGAAAGAGTAACTCAGTGTAATGGTATTCTGGAGAAGCAGTGTCTCCCTGGCTGGCTGTGCTTTGGTCTGGAGATCAAAGGCACAAAGATGATAAAAAACACCCCAAAACAAGGCTGCAAATGGCATTCATTGCTGAATCAACCATGAAAATTACAAGTAGAGCAACAAACTCATTGTAGCTGTGAGCAAAGAAACCTTAAACAACAGAAATTAAGGCAGCAACTCCCAGCCTCTACCAATGCCTTTTTTTACATTTTTACAAATGTTTTTACCTATGTCCACAGTGCGTCTACATCTGATGGTTAAAGATGCCCTAAAGAAATTCCAGTGTCATAAACACCAAAAGCTCTAGACACCAAAAAGATAAACACAGAGCAGGTAAACTTGAAGAACAGCATTGCTTAGTTCAAGTACTTGTGTCTGGGCTCAAGGTGGTCATGGTTCATAACCACATCTCACTAACAGCTTTCACACTTGCTATAAGCAGGTTTTTGCAGATGAAAACCACATTGTGCTGCCAATTCTCAAGGCAACACCTTGGTTCCTGGTTCCAGCACTAACACAGGTACAGACTCCATTCAGTTTCACAGCTGATAGAACAACTTCCATCCATGGGAGAACATGAAGCTCCCTGTGATGAGCTTTGTAACATACAAAGAGCAGCGGTATTTTATTTCTGACAAAATTTACTATAATTAAAGTAAATAGGAGTCAAATATAGAGAACTTTTACTCTGTTCCATAAATTAAGCGAAGTCAAATTACTAGGTGGGAGGCTTAGGTGGACAAACCAGGCAGTTACAGTTTTAAAACTGGCACCAGAGACAAGATGACAACATTACAGGGCCAGAGATGTTCAGAAGTTAAAGACCACAACAGTACAGGGAAACAACTTTGCAATAAATACACCAGCAGTGAGATCTACTCTCTATTCACTCAGCTTGGAATTTTACCAGCTGCTTCTCAGAAAGTGGCACACAGATTTTCTAAAGTAGTTCAGCTCACACAACATCATTGTAAGTAAAAGGAAAATTACCTTCTTTTCCACTTTTACTTCACAAGTTTTCAAGAAAAATCCTCTCACATTAAAAGGAGAATATCAAGACAAGGTAGTTTAATACTGACCAAACAGTTCTCAGTTGGAATATTGCATTTATTATTATTCATGATAACCCAGTTCCTTGAGGCTCTTGGGAAAAAAAACCAGAAGTGTGTGTATCTTGCCACAAGTCTACAAGGTCACCAACTTCTAAGAAGCAACAATTATAAAATACCATATAGAGTTTAGCAGCACCAGTTAGATGTCCTCAGGCAGTAAGAACAAAAACTTCACTAAGCCAGGAAAGGCTGCTCCACATCAGCAACTTTCTGACAGCATCTGGTCTCACGGCATCAGTTCAGAAAAGCTGTGTCAAAAACCTCGGCAAAATTGTGGGGAAAACCTGTAAGTTTGCTTAATATGCTGCACTGTCACACTAATAACTATACACAAAACCACAGTTTTATTTAAAAATTCTGAGTTTTCATCATGGATGCCCATCATCTGAACATCACCTTTTTTGATTTAGTGCATCTTGTACTCACTGACCTTTCATCATATAGGTCAGGACTATTACCTTGAAAATCCACATTTGAGTTAGTGGGAATGTTTTCTCAGCATCATCTCAGGCAGATTCACAACTTGTATCAGATACAGGTTTGGCTTGGGGGATTACTGCATAAAGGAATCATGCCAGAATTAACAGCTAGTGCTTGAAAAGGGGGAAAATGTCTACAAAACGTTTGACTAATCTGCTTAAGCAAAGTCCCTACAACTTATTTGTTCTTTACTCTTCTCCTGAGTGAATTGTTTTTAAATCCTGACTGCTAGTACTATTTTATGCCTAGATGTCATGTTTAAAGAAAGCCACAACCTTGTACCCAAATCCTATTTCACCCTCCATGTCACACCAGCTCCCTGGAGAATGCACTGCAGCCTCAGATTCCTCCATTTAGTGTTTTTAAAAGCACGAGTGGCCAGCACAAGTGAGGTCAGGCTCCAGTGACCCATCAGGAAAATATATGAAAGCAGGAGACAAATCTGGGTGATGCTCACTCATCTGTGTCAGCTTTTAAAGAAAAGAATTCCCCTTGTAAAACACAGGTACTTTTATTCTGTGAGAGTATTTGTAAGGTTTGAACAAGAAAAATAAAGAATAAAGAAAACCCTGAAGAGGAAATAAATGGGGAAGATGGAAAAGTTCAGATGACACTAATAGGCCTCCCACATAATGTCTTGAGTCTCTACTTCAGAGACCTTTTCTTAACTACTACAGGAAAATCAACTTTGCAGAATAGTCCAAGCTCCACTTCGTGAAGTTTAAAGTTGTTTATTATGTTATTTATGTTAGACCTGAAAAAGAAATGCCTGCAAAAATACGTTACAGAACCATCTGCTATCTTAAAAAAAAAAAAAAAAAACCAAAAACAGGATCTTTCTGAAAAAATCCTGTTGGGCAGATTTCTCCAGACGAGGTCTCCTTTTAACAAAGCCAAACCTAACTAAGCAATTGTCACTAAAACACAACACACCTTGTATCACCAGTGACATCTCCTCAGGGAAATGCAGGAATCTACAGGTGGTGACCATGTACCAATGCCTAACCCTTCAGCAAGTCTCAATTTCAACAATCCATTTTCTTGCTAATGAAGCTGCTTCAACTATCTGTGCTGTGAGAAATCAATCAGTGCAGCAATTAGCAAGTCAGGTGTAGGTAACACACATCTGAAGATAAGGCAGTATGTGGATACTGAACAATCAGCTGTCCAAGGGTCTAAATGAGACAAGGTTTATCCCCAGGATGTGTGACCATTTCAGCCCAGTCTCTGCACATGCGCCTTCCAGTGATACCTCTGTCAGCTCTTGCCCCAAGGTTCATCAACACCTTCCTCAAATAAGACCAAGAAGTAGGTAGACAGGAGAGAATGAAACTCTCTGGAAGTCTGTTTAGACAAGTTTCTAGCCTTAAAGGCACTTCTAAAGAAAAAAAAAAACTTGGGTCTGAGCTTATACTAGTCTCAGACACCAAAATCGCCACTTGAGAAACATGGGAGAAGAAAAAGTAAATCTCAGCTCAAAAGCTTAGGAAACAGCTCCCTCCTGAAATAGGGATTTTATTTTTTTTATTTAAGAGTTGTGTGTAGCAAGCTATCAATATTTAGAAGCTGGAGAATAATGGGCATATGGCCAGATTCAAACACACACAATCCATTGTGTGACAGCACAGGAAAAGCCACCCATTCCCTACTGAGACAGTGACAGCTGAAATTCAAGAACATCAACAATCCAGTATCATCAGCCAAACCAGTTACTAGGTTTTGCTAATAAGACATCCAGAGTGACTCAAGTCCAGGAAAGTCAGCATAAGGCACCACATCCAAAGCCACAGGCAAGTGGAAATAATCATTCATGACAAGACAGCATAGCTGAAAGCCATGAGTCAGGCAGGTTTCCATGATGGATTAAGGCTATCAGATAGCAGGGGTGGTGACCAAGCCACTATACTAAAATAAAATACCAAGGCTCCAAAACAGATTTCCGCTCCCTACCTCTTAGCACCTGAGGAATATGAAGTGCTGAACCTCCAGCAAAACAATCCAAAGCTTTTTACAAAGTCTGAACAACGGAGTGCCAAGAGTTGAAAATCTTGTCTGTTCCTTTTCAGGTACATGTGGTCTTACTGCTATCAAATAATCTCAAAAATGGCAACAGAGGTGAAACTTAGGGTAGATTTTCATACCGCAGCACAAGTTTTCCCTCTTCCCTTGCTTTTACTCCAGTTAATGTGAAAAATGAAGTTCACTCTCCTGTTAGGATTTAAAGGTTTAATAAGAGACAATAGGGGACAAAGACAATAAAGCAAAAGTAACAGCGCTGGGTGCTTGGCATTCAGCCAAAAAGCACACCTGCCATAGATAGAGACACTCTTTTAATACCCTTTTTATTGCATCAGCCTAATTCATAATTAAACTTTTCCAAAAACTATTTTAATTTTTCTAAGAACGGTGTAGCTCAGGCCCGCCTTTTTAGAGCATGCTTAGTCTTCTTGGTTGTGGTTTCAGTTAGTCTTGTTATCTTTCCTAGGTGGTAGGCTTTATAGTTGACAAGTGCTGATAGTTGAGGTGTCAGTGGCAGAGTCCTTTAGTACACCATTCGTGGGATGTTATCCAATCCAGTTCAAGCATTCCACAATAACTATATCAGCTATTTCATCACTATGCTTTAAGACTAGCCAGTAACAGAAAGAAAGACATTAATCATTACAAGGTTACCTTTGTAAAATTAAAATCATACACATAGCATCTATTCTAATATTTGTGAAAAGCCAATATTATTATATGTACCTATCACATTAACATGAGTATTTCCTACCTACTGTAACAATATTATCTCCAGGCAGGATAGCTAAGGCAAACACATTTCTTTTACTTCACCAGTATTTGGCACAATTGGGTTTGTGTCAAACCAAATTCTTGGTTTTCTAGAAGTTGCTGAAGAAAGTGCTCTGCTCATCACCAGAGAAGACACCTCAAGCACCAGAAGTATTAAGACACTGCAGGCTAGAAAAGAGCAATTTTCAAATAACCCTTTTTGATAGAAATACGTTTCGAGCTATCTTGCATTATCCACCCAATCCAAATGATCAACCAAGTAGAAAGGTTTTGTTTAAAAAGAGTTATGATATTTCAGTACCTTGTGCAATATTGGATGTATGCTAAAAACGCATCACTGCAAATGTTAACAGGGAGGATGTGTTCTCTTTATTTCAGCAGCTCTTAAGTCTCAAATGAGCACAGAGATTAACTGGAGATCATGTCAGCAGCTTTCCTTAATTTGACTACAGATAGATAAAACAGCTGATTGCTCACTGACATGAACCTGAAACAAATCACCAGCTATAAAAGTGAAATAAATACTGGTTTGATTTTTTTCTATTTTTCAATGAATAGCAATGTGTTTTTCTGTCACCATTCTAATTTATGCTATTCCAGTTTGTGATGTCTCAAAAAAAACCCATCAAACAATACATGTTAAAGTTAGCAAAAGCATCCCATTTAATTATGATGTTGTGGCAGTGTGAGCTCCAAAACAGAAAGAAGAGTGACCTCAGGAGATGTTAATCTAAAATAAGATGAAAATTGTTGTGAGAATACATTCCAGCTTCTAAATATGTCTAATTTCTATGTAGGAATCAAATTTAGACTTAAAGTTTGAAATGGCACTAAATAGTAAGTCCCAAACTCCTGTGCAATGAAAAGCCTGTGGATCTGCCTGCACAAGACCTTTGACCAAATATTCCTCTTTGAGCAAGGCTTTTGATTATCTTAAAGTCAGCTTTCAGTGAAAGATGACCCAATTGCTAGTTGAGAACTAACAATTTTACTGTTTTATCACACAGAATTCTCACATGGTCCAAACGTTCATAAAGTTAGAGATTCTTGGGCTCTGTTGCCAATACAAGTCCTGTTTTGAAGCATGAACAAAGTCTCTTCAGTTGTAATTGTGAAGAGTACATAAAAAATCCCACATTTTTGGGCTGGGAAAGAGTCTATGCATTCCTCAAATAACATTTTTATGGAAGCCAAACAACTTTTTTTTTAATTCCGCACAAAACCTCTCAGGCTGCCATCCACTCCGCTTTTCTCCTTCCTCTCCAAGTTACATGACAAGCAAGGAGCTCAAGTTGTTTGCAAATGTGCAAGAGAAGTTTAGCACCAGCCAAGCATCTTGGAGGGCTTTTGTCAAAAAACTGCCCACAACACTAATAGAAACCTCAATTGTTTCATGTCAATCTGAAAGTATCTTTAAGACCTGACATCCTCTTCCCAGTCTAACATGAATGCCAAAAAACTCACTTTGGCTGCAAGAGTGGTCGTAAGACAAAGACCTCACAATTTGCTGGCCCACACTCACCAATATGAAGCTGGTGGAAACCTGGAGAGATCAGCTTCCTTTCCACCAGACCCAATTTACAATCATCTTGCCTAAAAGCCATGGGAAAGCAGTGATTTGAGGAAAGGGAACCCTGGAATTAGCAACATTTATATTATTAAATATATATATATTGTTCCCTCCTACAACTGAGTGTTCTGGAGGGTCTCACAAGGTTTCTCTGAGGAGTACTCTCTTCTGTGTGCACACATTCTAGGGGTGGAGAAATACCAGCACAGGGTGAAAGTGGGACTGAATGAGCTAAGCCACAGTTGTAGAGGTCCAAAGAACTGAACCATCAGACTTGCTTATAGCCTATGTCAAAATACCACAACCCCACTCTTCAGCTAGATTCAAGTGGAACAGGAATGCCAGCATTTGTGACAACACAAAACTCAATCTCCATTATTCAGTCTGTTAAAATACATTGGTTTAAGCAGTTTTATAGTTTTAACAAAGATTAATGGAAGAAATGCAAAAGTAACCACTAATTGAGGTAACACTACCTCTAACCCTCAAACCTCTCCCCTCCACATCCCAAAACATCAGGTCTGCAAGTGAGTCCTCAAGCCTGGATTGCAGAGATAAGAAACTTGGGCAAATGGATGAACGTCACAAAATTAACTTGTTTGAAGACAGTAAAGCAAAAAACCCCAGGACTGAGGCAAGCATTTTTCTTTCTTTGAATGCTACTATTTGAAGGCTGCCGAAACAGATAACAGATGGCTTGCATCGGACAAATGATATTCAATATCCATTGAAGCTGGAGCTCTATAACGAAGTTTAAAAAACTTTCCTGGAAGTTGCAGAGACCAAAAGCATCCCAGGAACATCAGAGAGTTTCAAACAGAGTATTGTAGAGCAGCATCAGGCTTGCTGCCATGGCAAGAGCAGATCTCTGTCCTCGTGGGTGTCCAAGGACTTACAGTACTGACAGCAACAGCAGCACTTCCAGGAGAAATTTATTGAGTCTCGAAGTAACTCAGAGCTTTGCCATTACTCTACCAAGAATTCACCACTACTGCACACGCTAAATAGCATCTGCTAAAAACAGTCTTCCCAGTAAAGGATTTAAAGAAGTTAATCTACAAATCATATCCTTTTGTCTAAACCTGACATTTTAACAGTGAGGTTTTGTGTTTGGTGAGGAGTTTTTGGCTGGTTTTTTTAGCTGAATCTTGAGTTCTCATGGGATTTTTTGTAAGAGGTCAATGTCTTACTCTCAATTGACTCAAATGAAAACATTCCGAGACTGTGAGTAAATGTTGCCGTCTTTTTCCCCTGATTAGTTTCTACAATCAACTGAACAGCATGAAGAATACCCTGCAGATTTAAACAAGAAACATCAACTTACAAGATGTAAACAACCACTTTTGATACAATTAGGAACATGAAGATAATCACATACTTCTCTAACCATAACTGCATGGGATCTTATCCATCATTCTGGAGATCAGCATTGCCTTCCATCAATATTTTGGTCACTGCAGTCATCTTAACCTTCAATATTATTTTTCATGAAGTTCAAGCACTGTCTATCCTTTTAGGCACATTATACTTTTACTTTAAGTAGGTATTCACATTACTCCTGTAAAAGAGTGGTGGAAAAGAGGTTCTGCAAAATTTCTTTATCTGTAGCTCTGAATAACATTTTGCCTATGTTTTGAAAGACTGCCTTCAGTTAGCAATTCCAGCTGGGCACTGATTTCCACTGTTCTGGAGTCACTTAAATCACAGTCACATGAAACCTGTGTTTCATCTGAAACACCGCCTGTGCTCATTTCACCCTCATTCTTATTTTCCAAACCCAGGGAACTGTATGACAAACAGTTTAAATAAACAAGTTTTAAATGAGTTCTCATATGGATCAACCTGACACAAGGACAAGGTTACACCCGATGATGAGGCAGTACCGATTTCCCCCTTTCTATATCATGTCTTCCTCCCTCCTACTTAATGACTTCAATAGCATTAATAACATACTCTACTTAAGTCAGTCAACAACCAAAGAACAACAGAGCCAGCATTATTATGTGTTTTATCAATAATTAAATATTTTCACTGGTGAGGGAGTCATTCTTACCCTGCTGTCATCCATGTGCACCTGTCTCAGTACCGAGCTGCTCACAGAGCAAGAGTTTAACAATTAGCACGGGGTCACAGCATGTTAATGGATTTTACTGCTGGCCACATATATTGGTCTTTGGAAAGATTAATAGCTGAAAACTGCATTAATTAATCATCTTAACAAGACTGATTGTTTCTCTAAAGTGCAAGAAAACCAGTTTTTGCGTACAGCTGGAGGATGTGTGCTATCTTCCACATACTTCTCTGTATTGTTCAAGTATCCCGTGGTTACTCAGCCACCACAACACATGGCTGGCTCCAGAAGCCTATAGCCCCCAACAGTGGCATTTTTCCTAGGAACATTCTGCCTTCGTGAGAAATGTCACAGGGGACCTCCCTGTCCCAGGGCAGCAAGAGGAAAGAAAGCAACAGACATACAAGCCACAAGTGGTGGTGGTTCAGTCTTTAGTCCTCAGATCTGCTCTGCTTGTAAAGCTCTAATTTCCTACTAATTCCAATGGGACCGGTTTTGTTACTCCCCATGGAGCATTCAAGACGCCTAATGATCACTTCCAGACAGAGTAACAGAAAATTACTTTTAGGTTCCATTTTAGGTTTATTTTCAGTTTACAGTTGTATCAACAAGATAACTTCTCCCTCCTCACTCACACACAAAAGGAAACCTTCCAACAAGCACTTTCAAGAGACATGCTTGATACTACAATTAGTTTATAACAGACACTAAAACTCCATTTGGGCAAATCTTAAAAACTCCGTGGTGCAAGCATGCCATTTTTTGGTGACAAAGAACAGGTGAAGCCACTTGCCACCCAAGTCTAAGAGAATTTACTTCGCAGTTCTGCAGAAATCCAGGAGCAGCCGCACTTTTGCTGGATTACCAAGACAAACCAGCAGATACAAATTCTCCCAAGAAGCTCTTTTTTTCTCTGCTCCTTACATTATGGCTTTTGTTAGATTAACTGCTTCTCTTCTACCTTGAAAAACTTAAACTTTTGATATTCTTGTTTCCAACTACTGATGTTTTGCCCTTCCTGAATGCAAAGACTCAGGTGGACTCCACTTTAAAACACATTTTAAGAAATTACTGCCTCCTTTTGCCATTGCTCCAACTTACCTCTATTAATAAAATTAACTCATTTTAGCTCACCTTTCTGACATGAAATGTTGGAAGAGGCCTACACAGCAGCCTTATCTACATGTCCACCTTAGAGAAGCCACCTGCAACTAAGATGTCAGAAGCTGCCTGCAGTTTGAATTTCAAATGCCACCCGTATCAGCCAACATCAATCACAGGAAAATATAGATCTGTTTGCTTGACTGGGAAAACATTTTTGCCTTTGTAGAAGTTAAAAAAAAATTCATGAAAACTGTATCTATTGATTTTAACAACTGAACACCAACAAACCAAATTCTCCATTAACACTTGGGAGAAAATCCTGTGCCAAGTCTTTCAGACCTTCAGATAAGTATCTGACAAATAAAAATATCCAAGTACACTGTTCAAATATCACCATCTGACTTATGACTATATTTTGTTCTTTCTCTTTTTTCCTAGCGTTTTTAACAGTCACCTCATGTGCCCAGATGCATTTAAGGAGAAGCCTTCATTTCTCTTCTCAGTCAGTCTCTTCTCCCAGGTAACAAGTGACAGGACAAGAGGAAAAGGTTCAGCCAGAGGAGATTTAGATTGGATATTATGAAAAACTTCACTGAATGGGTGGTCAGGCTGTGGAACAGGCTGCCCAGGAAAGTGCTGGAATCACCATCAATGGAAGTGTTTAAAAAATGCGTCGAAGTGGCACCTGGGGACATTGTTTAGTGGTGAACGTGATTCATGGTTGGACTCAGTGATCTCAGAGGTCTTTTCCAACCTTAGTGATTCTGTGTTTCTGCAATTTAGGCCAAGTATCATGTATTTGTCATTACATCTACTTGCCCTGAAGCACACAGGCATGCCTTAGAAGTCACATAATTGGAACAGTTAATGAATGATTTTAACATTGCAAGTCCTTAAAGGTCCTGGAAACTCGACCAGGTTTCATGAATTTCCAACTAGGTATGAGGAAGTAATGAAAAAAAAAAAAAATCTAGATGATTAAAGTTTCTTCCACAGGATAAATTTACTCATTATAAGAAACCACATTTCCAAGTTATTCAAATGAAGTACCAGCATCACCAGGGAACACTCTAACACACTTTCATACACAAACAGCAAGAACAGAGAGAAATCATAGATTTTTTTTTTTTTTTTTTAAAACCCTCTAGCTTCTACTCTGATAAAGTTCTTAATGCCACACTGCTGATTAAAGCTAAACACAGAGTCCAAATCAAATGAACATCACCCCTCCCCCAACTGGAAATGCTTGAAAGATATAAAGTGGAACGTTAAACAGGCTAAATATAAAAAATTAAAATGCTAATACACAGTAAAAGGTCTGAAATTCCATCAGACCCATGGCAGAGCAGGAGACGCAAAACCTACAGGTCTCATACCACTGGTAATGGGTGATGCAGAGTGTGAAGCAGCAGAGGACAAACTCCCTCCTGCTCTCTCTGATCAGAACATCAGAGCCTCACTCTCTGCCAGGACCAACTGCTCGGGAAAATTAAAATGAAGTTCATTATAAGTAAATTTTGACACCAGAACAAGCCACAGCAGTGGATCATGGGATGAGGTCCACTCTAGCTGTTATTGAAGAGGTCCTGTTCACAGCTGGAAAAGGAATGACTGGCATAAGATGCTTACAAAACTAAATTAGTCCAATCACTACAATGAAAGGATAATTTCAAGGGAAAAAACACAATGGGAAAAGCTCGGGAGATTGTAGCTCATGGAAAACAGAAAACACCCAGTGGCTTAACTGAACATGTGCCACAGAAAGTGACTGTGAAGCAAAAAAAAAATATTCGAGAACAAGATCCAAGCTGCTCAGAACCCACCACCAAATCTCTTTGTGCTTTTCAATTGTGACAAAAATCACAAGCCATTTTCTGGAGCCTTGTTCATGGTTTCTAGGAGAATATTCACGTACTCTTTAGATGGTTTTCATTTACAGGCCATGGGCTAAGGATGATGATATCTAATGAGGCACACAGCACAGCCTGCCTTGATAATCTTACAGACTCATACCCACACTTTCAACAACAGTTCCACAAAATTCCACAAAGAAAGATACAAGAAACAGCCCATATACCAAACCAGCTAATTTAACTTCAGAGGGAAGGCAGAACAGACCTTATCCCCAGAACTGAGAGTTTTCCATAGCAGATAAGCAAGCTGAGATACCTTTAAGGTAGACTGGCAGGCCTGTTTTAACAATACCAAGGAAAAAATATCCTATATCAACAATATAGTGGAAAGCGGTAAGGGCTCTGAGCTTACTCACATTATCTTACTTTCCTCTATAAGAAAGTGAGTTGCAGTTCCAGCAATTTTACAAGATTTAGCAAACACAGGGCATGAAATAGCTCAGGATCATCAATCCTGGTTTTCCCACTTGCCCAGCACCATGCCTTCTGCAAGAATTCACTCCTTGCCCAGAAAGCAAACCACAGTTTTCTGCTTCTTCCTCTTCCTCCTCCGCTCCCCAGCAGCAGAACATAATCCAAGTTCAAACACTCGCACTGAATTTTTACAGAATACACAAGTGTCTTCAGTTACCAGATACTAAATTAGGTACCCAAAAAATACAAAAGAAGTATTGTCATCGATAAAAATAAGACACAGCCAGACTCAAAATCAGCTTGTCAAAGAATCAGACACCAAATCCTATTCCAGACATAAAATTCGTCACTATGCAGTATGGAGAAAGCTGTAACAAAAATTAAATTACAGGAAAAAGCTATTGCACAAAGTCTGCCTTTAAAAATGATCCTATATTGCAAATGCTACTTGTACTTTGTGAATGTAACCAATTTGACAGGAGCAGTAACTGGAAACAGATTGTAGTAGACACATTGACGTATTTCTACTCTTGATTTAACAGGGAACTCTGACTTCTTACTGGTTTCTAACCTGAAATAAAACAACAATGAAAGAGAAGATACAACAACCTCACTGTGCACGAAGAGGAGGCTACAGCTCATAGCAGCTGCTTTAGTTCTTCCACTGGCTCTTTCTGGACAGGGACAGTGGTATTTCCACAAACTGAATTCTTCAACCACTAGATCAAAGTTTCTGCTATTCATTTATTTATTTTATTACTTAATAGGTCACTGAAACTTTAAGATTTGCATAAACTTCAATTCCACCTACAAAAATCAGGTTTTTGAAAAGAATTTTAAATGCTGAAGTGCGGAACATGAAAAAATTTATTTGTTCTAAAAGCTATTTCTTTTTACATTAAGATGATTGTATGGGCTCATATCAAGTACTTACTATGCATAGAGGTGCCCTTTGTATGAATAAAAAGCAGTATTAAAGAGAAAACAAAAAGACTGCCTTTGAATAGAGCTACCTAAATAAATGCCATTCAGGTGGGAATATGTGGTGAATTTAAAAAGCAGAAATATATGGGAAGAAAAGACATAACCTGACTGCTTACCTAGAGCACAAAAGGCAAGTGCAATCCATAACATGTTGCCACTTTCCTATGCTTCTCCATGTCTGGGATAAATATGCTGCTTTATAAGACAGACATAAGAGTATCCATGCAGGTTTTTAATTCAGACTATTAATAGGTGTGCGCAAACCAAAACCCCTCTTTTCCTCATAAGAAAAGTGTTTCAAAAACCCACACCCACAAAGGATGCCCTGCATTTCTTACAGCTTGGTGAAGATAATTTTGCATTCCATATGGAACTGTGCAATGCAGCTTTCCATCAGAAGCAACCCAGTTATTTGGGCTTTGAAGAGCAAATATTCCACTAGAAAGAACAACACCTCTGTTAAAACAAACCAAAACAAAAATCCAAACCAAATTATTCCCATTATCCTGTTGACAACAAAGCCTGTCAGTTTAGGTAGGCCTGCTTCAGAGCTGCTATTTATCCCCTCCTCACCAGTTTAATTCCACAGGAGCAGCCTAATCCTCCCGCTTTGATCAGCTGCAAAACTGCTTGTTTGGAACAGACGGATGCACGGAGCCGTTACCGCCTGCAGTCACTCATCTCGTGCAGCTCCCAGCCTGGAAGTGAGCACCAGGCAGTACAGAACAGAGCTGCCTTGCTTAATTACAAACCAAGAATATTTGTAAATAAATAAATGTACAGCACGCTTATTAAATAGGCCACTTCTTATTAGGCTCTGAGCAGATACTTTTTCTCCCACGCACCGAAGGAAAGCCCGCGAGATGCATTTAAGGTCGTTTGGCAGAGGTGGGTGGATATTCTGCCTCCTCTCTGCCTCTCCTCAGAAAACAGCCGGAGGCTTTGCAGCCCAACTGGGAACTTTTCTCCCCACCAACAAATAATTTCCCCAAGCGTGGTGTGCAAGAGCAGCAGCGGATAAAACAGAGCAAACTGGCTCTCAGATGGCACACTCCCTGTTTTGTTTAGATTTCAAATAGCCATTTGAGCCTTTGTTTTCAGTTCAAATAACCTCTTGTCGCCCTCCAACACAGGAAACTGAAGATCTAGATAAATCAACTTTCCAGGGAAGCTCATGGCAACATTATGCAAAAAAGAAAGAATTAGTGCTGTGCAATCCAAGGGCAAAGCAGCTGCACTCACTTCCAACAAAGCAGAACTGGAGTCGAACTAAAAATCCAGAAGTAGGACTCAGCATTAAAAAATATCAACAATGTCAGTCTTGAAAGATTAAAAACTGAATGATGACCCAAACCAAATCTGTATCCAATGCCTTAAATAGAGAAGTTGTCAACTCTGACAATCCATTACACTCAAGCAATTAAGCATTGCAAATGAAGCATTTCCTTAGTTTTGCTGTCTATAAATAAACTTAAAATTGAAAAACAGAGAATGACAAAACATCAGTTCCCAAGCAGCCCAAGACATATTGCCTTACCCTAGCCAATGGACTGGAAAAAGTAAAGACAAGAACAGGAAGAGAACTCACAGAGGCAGTTTTCTCCATTTCGTTACAGCTAAATATTTTCATCTGACAAAAAACTACTAATTAAAATAATATCACCTCTTTGGGTTACAGTTACAAGGAACTCCTAGAAGATGAAAACCTGTGCTGACTTCAGATATTATTCTGAGACGCTTGGGTTTACTTCCTCTATTTAAAAATCTCACAACAGCAGAGTCACGTGAGGACTGCAAAGTCTGGTGGACATCTGCAAAAGAACTTAAGGAAGTTGTGAATTTAGCACTATGTCTAAACTTCTTCCCTCTCTTTTTTTTTTTAATTTAGATTATTTCAAGTGGATCTCCTGCAGTTAGTATAAAGTGATGATACAGCAACATTACAGGACCAAAACCGGAACACTTCATTCTCCAGACTATGCTCTCACAAGAAGACCATTTTCAAACTCCAACATGATCTTGGCTGAAGTAACTGCCACATATTCAGAGAAAAGAGTGCAAGTAAAAAGTTTCACGTAAATCCCAGCTTCTGGCAATACAAAGAATAAATCCCCCTGCAATATTTTAATTCTGAACTTCCAATACAATCCAGTATAGGAGTTAATAAAAATAAAGCCCTTTGGGTACCAGAACATTAAGGCAAACCTGAACCTAGAATTTGGAAGGTATTACTCAGTATTTAAAAAAAACAAACAAACCAACTTTGAAAGTCCACAGTAACAACCATTATCTTAAAGTTCTTGTGCCACTTCCCCTCACTACAGCAGAGAATCATTCATTTATCTGTTACTGCACATGGTGCTTGTCCAGCAAAAGTAACAGAAAAATTGAGAGCTTGGCTAAGAGCCATAACGGCAACTCCCCAAAGGATCATCATAGCTGGGAGTTACGCTTGGGAAATTCGTAAGACAGGAAAAGAGTAATGACACAAGCCTTTTTTACCCACTCTGAAGACTGAAATGGTGCATATAAGTGAAAATCTCAAATAGACGAACTAATTAGGTACAGAAAAGCACACAATGCTAATTCCTCTTCCTTACTTGATATAGTTTCCAAACATCTCAGAAAATAATTATCACACATGAGACCAGCCACCATGAGCCACATGCTACTGCTGAACACAAAACAAGGGAGGAAAAACAAACCAAAACAAAACAAGAATTGTGGCCAAGGTTGTAAGAGGGTGACAGAACAGAGACATCTCTTCCCAAACTCAGCACATTGTGACCCATATACCTCAATAACCATGAAATCACTCCTGAAATGGATGGAGATGGCAAAATCCTCTGGTACAGCCTGCTGACCACTCAAAAAAGATTCAATAAAATTGCCTCACATGCAGGAGACA
Source organism: Dasyornis broadbenti (assembly GCA_013397935.1). NCBI lineage: Eukaryota > Metazoa > Chordata > Aves > Passeriformes > Dasyornithidae > Dasyornis > Dasyornis broadbenti. Next base: position 514,909 of record VZRN01005359.1, read on the forward strand.
GCAGAGTTACTACAATTAAGTTTTGCTGCTTTTCGTTCCAAAACCGCCAGTTAATACATCCCTGTAGGCTAGGTAAAGAGACTAATGCCTTTAAGTACTTGCTATGAAGGATTCATGTTACCACTAAAATACCAAACTAAACGATTTGGCAACGAAGCCTTAATATATTATATTACCAAGAGTAGGGGAACCTTCTCAGCTGGTGAAGAGTCCCTGCATCAGCAATTGCTGACTGACAGCTGGTCTGTACCAGCCTCCCTCTCCATGTCCCCAGGGAAATGAATTCTCTATCTGATGACTAATTCATTACTTGGATTTGTGCTTAGGCAAGTCCAAAGCCAGATCAAGCACCTTCCAAGGCTGGATTCCTCCAGAGCTGGAAGGAGATCTGCTCCATCTGGAGCCACATCAACCCCGCCCAACCCGCTGAGAACAACACCCGGAAATGAACCTGGAGGAGCTGCCTGAAAGCAGAATAAACTGAAAGGGAAACTTGTACAGCTCAATTCTAGCTGAGCTGCATTTGGATCTCTAAAATGGGAGGGGAAGATCTGAAAGCTCTTTTGTCAGGACTTTTGGAGCCTTTGAGACGTGAGTTCAAAGTCCTATTTAACACCACCGGTAGCAAAATTATCTTCCCCTCCAAGAAGACATGGGTGCAGATAACACCAGAGCCAAAGGCACCAGCTGGGGATGAACAGTGCCCACATGCCCATGGAAATGTGAGCCAGGTGCCAGGATTCAAGCCCTGACCAGCTACTGGCAGGTTTGCTGCACACAGATGAACCCTGCACTTTTGCCTTCACCGCCCTCCTCGATCCTTCCCTTTCCAAGGCCTCACCACAAAAAGGACATCTGCTAAAGAGAACAACAATAAAGCTGTGGCAGGCTCCCCATTGCTGATATATTGCTAAAACTCACACCTGATGCACAGGGTATTTTTGCAGGATCTGAAGGGCTGACCAGAACCAGCAGTCACTTTTCAGCAGGAACGGGACAGCAGATGGGGCTGATCAGGTGTGGTGAGCCCTTCAAGCTCAGCATCCTGTCTCTATCCTGTCTCCAACTGCTCAAAATTTCATTCACAATCTATATTTTACTGGCTTATCCTCTGAAATATGAAGTTTTAATAAACAAGTCTTACTGATGTCATAGTAATTAAACACACACCATAAATGACTGTTGTGTCAAGATCGTCACCTACAGCATCCAAAATACAATCTCTGTATACACAATTATCACCTGTGAGCACAATTTAATCCAGTTTGATCACACACAAGCAAAAGATTTTTTTTTTTTTTATTTTTTCTCTTTCCTGTGTCCTCCCTGGGAAGCTTTCTTGTCTTTAGATAACAGTGAACTGCAATCTCCTAAGGCTTTAAAAGCACATGAAACTTCCAAAAGATGTTTTCCTGCACCTGTGTTCACCAAGGTCCAGGCAAAACCAAGCCTTGACCCAGGCTTCTAAAGGAGAACTGTATTCTCCTGTGGCTGGGCAGGGGAGAAAGTGAACCTTTGCCTTGGACTGCTGCAGAACTCAAGAACCATGAAATAACATGGAATGCCATATCAGGCTCTCAGATTATTTCTCTCCTTGCTTTCTAATTGCTACTTCTGATTAAGGAAGACAAAGTCACACCAAAACACTGAAGTACAAGCCAAATTCCATTAAACTATTTATAGAATTCACCTCATAGGTCCATCAGCCAATTCTGCTCATTATTACCCCGTTTTACTGCCTCACCTGTGACTCACTCCTACAGCTGAGCCCATAAGGGGCCTGGGTTCACTGTTAGCAACCACACTGCACATGCTGCTGATGCCCTGACACACAGCATTAAGAACAAAGACATTCATAAACTCATATAAATGACATATCATCTGGAACAGGAGAGAATGAAAATAAAAAATGGGGATTTAGACCAACAGTACCCATTTTTCCCCTATAGCTGACCCATGACAGGACTGACAAGCAGAGAGGTTGGCACTGAACTCTCTGCCTTGGCAGAACTGTGCAGCGATGGGATCCCAGCAAGGAGGTTCCAGAATAGCAGCCTTGGCCACATGTTAGAATAAGCCTGCAACTATGGGACAAGACAGATCCCAAGTTATCAGCTCACCCACACTGACCTTTGCAGCTCCTCTGCACTTTGCCCCACAAAGACATTAGAAGCATTTATAAAAGCATGCAAAAGCAATTAAGTAAAAATAAAACCAAGGTTATAAACACAGTCTGGATGCCAAATCTGCCTCTTTTTCTATTCAGAGCTGACATTTCAACATACAAAAAATTTGTGCTCTCCCTCTAAAACGTGTGCCTGGGGCTATATAGCACATGCAAAATAAATTGCATTTATATTGGTATGTTATGGCATGCAATTCCCCTCTTCTAGATCACACTGCCTCGCCTCCCTTGTTTAGTCAAATAGCCTGCCAGCTTCTCATCAAGAAGTAGAAATTGGTTTTCCATCTCCTAGGAGATAAACAAGGCTTCCCCATTGCAGAGGGGAAGTCAAGCTGCTGAGTGCACAATTTGAGAAGAGCCATTGCCCAAAAAGACTTTGCACCATCCCAGTGGCCTCTATGCCCTCTGTGATCCCAGTCACCACCCTGGACAGAACAAAAACCACTTGAAAAAAGTAACTTTATGTATTTTCATGCAGTTTTCTTTGTGATTTTTAGTTAAACATAGACAACTGTGACTCATGGTGTTGCTGCCTTACAACTAAGGAGCTTTATGTACTCGTGTCATATCACAGGTTAGTAAAATATCCTTTATACCTCTCCACGGTTTCCCCTTCTCAGTTCACAGAAGAACTGCACCATAGGATCAGACCTTTACACTTAGGCTGTACTAATTCAGGGAAAAAAGGTTACCACACTCAAAGACAGAATAAAACAATCTTAAATATATTAACTACATGGCCAAGCATTAAATAGAATAATACAGAAATTTTTGAAGTAATTTTTTTAACAGTGGCTTTGTAAAACCAAGATGCTGTAGTTTTGCAGTTTTATGCTGTAACTAAAGATTATGCGTTTACAAAAAGCACAATTACATTTTAAAATGAATTCAATATCTACTTTTACAAAAAGGATGTCAAGCTGCAAGGCTACAGATACAATGTAAAAAAAAAAAATACAGGTGAAATATGCAACTAGCTTTCATTTTTACTTCAGAAATCAGGATAGACACATCCCCAGGACTGGGCTGACTTTTCACCACACTGTTGCTAATTGTAAAATTACTTAATCAAAAAGACAGACCTTCTTATGTTGAGAGACCAATTGTGCAATAGTCTCTGTGTGGTGTGGCCTTACAGCAAATTAAGGGAACACAAAGGACCACTCTAGCAGGAAGGGACAGCGTTTGGCCCTCCACCACATCCCACAGAGATGTCATCACTCCATGGGCTTTGGCAGCTTGGCCATTTTTCTGAGGCACTTTACAAGCAGCTATGATGTAGAAGAATGAGATCTTCCAGGGACACTCTGCTTACTCCCTTGCCCACAGCATGCATTTTTAAAGAGAGAGAAACCAATCAAACTTAATTCATGTTGCATTATTCACCAAGTGGCTACAGTCTCATCCAAAAATCTTAATTGTCTAATAATTCAAGTCACCTCTATCAAACACAGTGCCAAAGGAATGACTAGAAAGCCAGGGGCTGCCTCAGGGGCTGCCTCAGACACACACACACTAAATCTTGCTGTTAAGCTGTCTAGTGAAGCTTTTTTTTGAAACAAAGCAATAAATACTGGCCTCTTGCATAAACATGTGCAGTGCTCTTCCTGTGTACAGCCACTGTGCTGTCTGATGTCTCACTGCTGTCTCAGGAGTGCTGGCTGTCAATCTTCCAGCTTTGCAAATCTATTTTCCAAACCCTTGAGTTCTGACCATTAACATAAAACCTGGCACATTCCAGCTAAATTACAAGCACTGTTAATCTGTCTAACCACTAAAAAGGTACCAGATTGGCATTTTAATGTATGGGAAAGAAAATGTAGGAAGGAAAAAGAAAAATTTTAAAAAGGCACAGCTGAGCATTTCTGATGTTGCTGTTACCCTATGCACATCATTAAGGAATCATCTACACCCATTCTGAGCAGCAAGTCTGCAGGCCTGCCAGATAAACCTGCCCTTCGTGCAGCCCTTTCCCACAGGACAGCCTGGACTGCCAGGTCCAGCTTTCACCGTTACCTCCTGCGCTACACCCAGCTCTTGGACCACCCCAGGTTTATCAGCTCTTAGTACTCAATGCCAAAGGATACTGAAGTAAAGAAAAAGAGGGCACAGAGAACAATATCACAGAGCAATAGTGAAGAGTGTAGAGGGGAACTACATGAGGAGAGGCTGAGGTCACTGGGTTTGTTCAGCCTGGAGAAATGGAGACTCATCACAGTCTACAACTTCCTCACAAGGGGAAGAGGAGGAGCAGACACTGATCTCTGCCCTCTGGTGACCAGGGACAGGGATGGTGTGCTGGTTTTGCTTGGCCCGGTTTTTGCTAGTGGGGTGGGGGCCACAAAGATGGCTCCTGTGTGAAGCTTCTCGAAGCCTTCACCATGTCCAGCAGAGCCAATCTTTGATGGCTGTGAAGATGATGGACATGCTGCTGGCCAAAGCTGGGCCAATTAGAGATGTTAGTTATGTCTCTGTGAAAATATATTTAAGAAGAAATCAAAACAATGGGTGCACATGCTTTTTCTTAGCCAGAGGAGGTGAGAATATGTGAGGGAAAACAATATGCAGACACCAAGGTCAGTGGAGAAGGTGGGGGAGGGGAAGCTCCAGGTGCCAGAGCTGAGATTCCTCTGCAGGCCTTGGTGAGGCCCACAGTGAAGTAGGGGGTGTCCCTGCAGCCCATGGGGGCCCACAGGGAATGCTGAGATCCACTTGCAGCCTGTGGGGAGGTGCCCATGCTGAAGCGAATGGATGCCTGGAGGAGGCTGTGGTCTAGCAGGAGTCCCAGTGGAGAGAGAGGCCTTGCACCCTGAGACTGAACTGAGTGCCCCACACTGGAGTTGGGTGGGTGCCAGAGAAAGACTATGATAGTCAAGCAGGAATCTAGTAAAGAGAAAAAGCCTTGCTTCCGAGACGGAACAGCCAGCCTCGGAGGTCTGTACCCCATGGACAAGGGACCCCACACCACAGCAGTTTTGGGAAGACTGTTTGCTTGTGGGGGGAACTCGCGCTGCAGCAGTGTCAGGTGGGCTGCTGCTTGTGAGACCCATGGCTACGCAGAGGAAAAGAGCCTCTCCCCAGGCAGTGGAAGAAGATCTGGGTGATGAACTGACCTACCCCCCCCACCCCGTGCCTTGTTCCCCTGTGCAGCTGCTGGGAAAGAGGGAGGGGGATGAGTGGAGAAACAGTGTCTTTGAAGGGTTTATTTTACTTCCCATTTACTCCTCTGATTCTGTTAGCAAAATTAAGTCACCTTTTGCAACTTAAGTTAGTCCTATTTTACCCATTGAGTGCATCTTCTCCCAGATTTCCTTATCTCAGCTCATGAGCCCTGTGTGTGTGTGTGTTAATTTGGGGGTACCTGGCATTTGGCCAGGGTCAAACCACCACAGACAGAATGGCGTGAAGTTGTGTCAGGGGAGGTTTAGGTTGGCTATTTGGAAAAGGCTGTTCACCCAGAGGGTGGTCAGGCACTGAACGGGCTCCCCAGGGCAGTGGTCACACACCAAGCCTGACAGAGCTCAAGAAGTGTTTTGACAATGCTCTCAGGCACATGGTGTGGCTCTTGGGGACGGCCCTGTGCAGGGATAACAGTTGGGACTCTCTGATCCTTGTGGGTCCCTTCCAACTCAGGATGATTCAATTAACTGCCTGTTCCTAAGCCTTGAGCCTGTTCTTTGGTACACGTAGGACAAGTTCTTCTCGCATATATACACAACATGAACGCGTCAGAGCAATCTGAGCTGCTGCTGAAGTTCCACAGAACACACCACAAAGCAGAGGAAAAGGCAGAAGGCTTGCTTGGCAGCTACATGAGCCTCCAGGCTTGTGCACACAAATGAAGCAGAGTATCAGCCACGAGCTGGCCATGGGGCAAATGGAAAGGGTGAGGAAGCCCAGTGTTTCCACCGACCACAATCACAAGCTTCCTTCATAAACAAACAGTGATCAACCTGCTAAACCACCTACCCCCATGACCTTCTTGGTTACCCTGCGTGGTCCCACACCACCCCGAGAAAGTAGTTTCTGAGAACTGAAAGAATTCACAGCCAGGTGCAAAACCACAAATGAGCATCAGCCTGCAGGAACCAGCAACTGCAGGCAGGAGAAGACCCTGATCACACCAGGCCCTGCTCAGACCACAGCTTAAGAACCTGTGGTCTGTAGGACAGTAATGGCATCAAAACTTGTGTTGGCTGGTTGTCTCCACAATCAACAAGTTACTCTCGATCACTACTCATCAGCCTGGGGACGGACTTTCTAGCAGGGCCCGTTGTGTTAATGTTAAAAGGGGTAATGGTTTTAATCTGAAAGAGGGTCAGTTTAGATTAGATAGAAGGACAATTTTTTTTTCACAGTGAAGGTGGTAAGGCCCTGGCACAGGTTGCCCAGAGAAGCTGTGACTGCCCCATCCCTGGAAGTGTTCAAGGCAAGGCTGGACGTGGCTTGGAGCAAACTGGTCTAGTGGAAGGCGTCCCTGCCCATGGCAGGGGAGTTGGACTAGATGAACTTTAAAGGTCACTTCCAACCCAAACTACTCCATGATTCCATTCTATGACTCCAGCTCTGTGCCTAGCCTGATCTTTATTCCACATCCACCTTACACTCATTACCGGTTAAGCACAATTCAGTCTCTTGGTGCTCAACATGTCCAAGGAAGTCACTATACCAGCAGCATGGGTGGGTGTGCACAGTTGTGAAGGCAGAGAAAGTGGCGGGGCTTGGTACAAAGCAGTCTCCGTGCTGACTTGCTGAGAGCACTGAACTGCTTCTGATAGCAAAATGACTTTTACATGAACACACGGTACTCCACATTTTCACACAGGCATCTGTGCACCAAATATTTTAGTGAGCATCCAGCTGTTCTCTCTGGACCCTACTCCAACCATATGCACTGTTTACCTTTCAAATTTTATGCTCCAGGGGAAGAGAAACCAGACATCATCTCCTCTAAATGCTGGTGTGCAGCCAAGCTCTCCTCCTGTCCACCATTTGCACGCTCTGAGAGCTAATGTTTTCCACAAGCCCAGTAACCTACTTTTCTACAGCTAATCCAATACCTGGCATCAGGTCTCCAACTGAGAAAAGGATTATCATGAGATTATATAATTTTGTTGTTGTTTACACACTAGTTATAAATACAGAGGCCTCCAGACTGAATTACAGCCTGCACAGAATTAAGGACCTGCATTTGGGGTGTAGGACACCAACCCCCATGTCCTTATGGGTGTGTGACAACACAGTGAAGTAAAGACAAAGCATTAATCTCTTTGTGGCTGCTTCTGATGTACAGCACTACTGTTGAAGACTCCTTTAAGCCTTACGCATTCCCATGTAAACAAAACCTCAACCCGCTACAAAGTAAGGTTGTGCAATTGGAAATAAATGTTTATTTTGAAATAAAAAGAAGACATCTGCATACATACAGACAAATCATAAGCCTTTGATCAACCCTACAAAGCATGTCTGCATGTAACAGAAACTGTCAGGCTTATAACTTCTTTTGGAAAGAAAAAGAAAATGATGTCCCACACCCTGCTTATTCACCAAGATTATTTATCCCCCTAAAGAATACTATTTTGTTTATTCAGCAACACAAATAAATCCAAACTAAAGATTTGTAGCTGTCAGTTAACAGGGCAAGTGCTTTACAAATGAAAGCAGAAACAAGGGTGGAATAACACGGGACACACTGCCAGCACTGGCACTCTCAGAATGTCCCAGACTTGCACCTCCTGCTTTCTTAATCCATCATGAGTAAACAGGTGACCACAAAGATCACAGGCACCAGCAGAGGATCTCTGTCACCACTGAAGTTCTGCCCCTACTAATCAATGTTACTTTAACACCACCTCTTAGCTTTGGGTTTGAATTCTACCGTAGAACAACTGTACTTGGCACTTCTCCTCACCATTCCATTCCCACAGAACCAGTGTGATTCTTGTTTGAGAGGTGCCACTGGAATTCAGGATTGGGGTTAAGTGGAGTAAGTAATCTCCATAATAAGAGGATACAACAGGACACTGTTGTATGATCTGATATTACAACATTTGTTTACACAAGTATTAAAGTGAGGTTAAATTCAAATATGTGAAAGGCAAATATTCTAGGAAACAATATTTAGAGTGGCCTCTGACCATTCAAGCAGATAATCAGGATGAATAATTTACAGCTGCACTTTCATGTCCACTGCAGCCGAGAAGAGCGGCATCATATCATAAGGAGCTTGGGGAGATGCTGACACATCTGTTCACCAAGTGGAATAATCAGGAGCACTCCAAGCAAGAGTGGTCCAGTAACCTGTTTTACTTAGGTGACAAATGGGACAGGAAGCAGTGGGAGGACAAGCAATGTAAAAAA
>VZRN01005359.1:523481-535170 GCA_013397935.1 Dasyornis broadbenti
GAAGAAAAAGAAAAAAAAAAAAAAAAAAAAAAAAAAAAAAAAAGAAAGAAAAAAAAAATCAACATGCTCCCACTGAGGTCAGAATTTCACACTTTTGCAGTACTGCACATTCTGCCTCAGAGGAAAACACATTTCAGATTTCACCTCTAAATCATCACAGATTCTTGCTAAAGGTATCTTAGGGTCAAGAAAGAGTACCTGACCTGGCACACTTTCATTCAGGCCTTCCTGCCATGCCACAGGGACTCAGGAGCCGTGAATGACATTGTGGAAGCAGCATGCACTCATCCAGATTGCTTCAGTAACAGTGAGCAGAATGCAACAAACAGCGAACAAAGCAAACACGCTCCAAAGAACTCTCCAGAAAGCCAAGCAAGTCTCATCGGACAGCTGGGAATCGAGCAGCATTTGATACCTTTTCCAGTGATGTGCATGGGATTGAATTAACAGACTGAACACTAATTTAGTACAGATGTTGCTCAGGTGGAAGGATGGTGCAGGTTTCATCAGAGGATTGCCTTGTAAAAAGATGAGGAGCATCTGGAGGAATAACACTGGCATATAAAAACTGTCATTACAAAGGAGACAGATGGATGAAAAAAAAAAAAATGTATCTTTGAACAGATTAAAGAAATGTATGTGTACAGCTAGGAACTGCCAAAAAAGACATGCTACGATCTGGAATAACTCTCATGAAACACAGGGAGCCACAGCACCTTGCAATAGTATCAGGGGACAGCTATAAACAACCTCCTCCTATCATACAGCCTTGATAGGTTTTGCTCGTCCACATTTACAAGGTTTTTGTTAAAATCACAGTCTGTTTATTACCTGAACATAGGAAAAAGCAGATAGACATAAGTGTGATTCAATGTAGCACAATGAGAAGAGTCGCCATATAACTATATAATAAATTGCACAATTTAGAGCCACAATCCTCTTCCCAGCAGCACTTTGTCCACTAGAGTAGCACAAGGAACTACCACTTGCAGAACTTAAGAGTCATTCTGAAGTTAGCTTTGTTTACTCATCCACAAACAGAAAATGGCTACATACAAACCCAATGAAAGCTATTCATGATGGATGCTTCACCTACCTGCCTTGCCTATTATTTACAACATGCCTTGGTTGGGTAGCACCCTTTTTTGTTGTTTTAAAGAGTTTCCAAAGTACTTTCAGCATTCTGCCAAGCAAGAGGAAGCATTTCTGTCTGTATACAAATTTTACTGACTGACACAGTAAGCAGCTTGCAGCAGAAATCTAAGAAATTCATTCACAAATGTCAGATTACACATCCAGGCGAGCAGAATAAGAACCAGGAACAGCCTCAGCTTTGCCGTACAAAACTCCTTTGTCTTCACAATCCAATATATTATCCAAAGATTAGCTTACAATTCATGCAAGGTAAATCAAAGCTAACTCTGAAGCGTGTCTGTGATCAACTAGATCAATTAACAAATGGATTTTAGTTAGACCAGTCTAAAATGAGATTACATTAGGCTCATACTGGGAGGCTGGGTTTCAGTAGCACAGCCCTGTAGCTTCTGTGCTAAGCTCAAAACAACACAGAAGAATCCATTGCAAAATCCATATTAAATTGAAAACATGCAGGCCAACAGCCAGCCCCTGACAATAGCTACTACATTCGCTCCCAGAGTTCAAGGAACTTGCTCCATCTCCGCTGATATGGACTAGAGCAGTGTTTCGGGCACAGTTTGTGTGCAGTCACGTACTAAACCGGGCCTAAAGCTTCTATGAACAAAGGCAGAAGGGCTTAAAAGGAGAACAATGTAAGCAACAGGGTGGAGAAACAGTGTTTATCCATTTCCAGCACAAAAGGTGAAGGAATTAGTGTAACTGCTTGCCACTTAAAGATGGGTGAGGCAGACAGATTTAAACAGAAGTGGTTCAAAACAGTTTGGACTATATTCTCTACAGGGTAGAGGAAAAGACTTAACCCCTCCAAAAACAAACAGAACATTGTTCTACTGACGGAAACTGTCTTAAGTCATTGCTTTCCTTTTGTTGAGGTTTTTAAAGCACCAAAGGAGGCAGAAGCACAAGTTAAAATTCTTACAGTGTTTACAAAAGCATATAGTATTATATCATATCATTTTATTCTTCACTTCCTCTTGCTTTGCCAAATATGTTTACACACAAACATCAGAGCACATTACAGAACACCACTGTAACACAAGCATTGAAATCAAGAAATCAAAATCCTACCTTACAATACTTTACAACTAGCAACTCAAGCCTACCTTGGAATCCTAGCTATCCCTAGCCAAATCCAGCAAGTCACATTCCAACATCAGAATACAAAGTTTCATTAGCACAGACACCATATGCTCACATTGTCAATAATAAACCAACGGAGAGTAGAGGGGGGAAAAAAAAAAAAAGTCTTATAATTGCTCCAGTCTCCCATAAAAATAATGCTGGATTTTCAATAAAATTAGTAAGTTGTCTTTAACAGTTAACGTAGTCAGTTTGGCCTACACAGAAAACTTCAGTTCCTCTTAGTCTTATGCTGTTGGGGAGAAAGGTTTGTGGGTGGGTTTTACACAATTTTGCTACTCAAAATAATAAAACAAGGCTTTCCTGTTTTGCCAGTGTATTGTTGTCGAGTTTCCCAAAGACAACCCACAGATTTTGGATTCTAGGACCATAACCTTTAGAAACCTAGTTCTAGGACCTGCACTTTAGAGAAAAGTGTGATTCATTTAACAAAATTAGCAGGGTGAGTTAAGTGAGCTACTAAGGGTCAGGTTAAACCTAAAAACTACACTTGCCTGAGCACTGCTTCCACAAAGTCTTCAGCTCGGAATGCACCTCTCAAGAGTATAAGGACAGACTGCCCCATCCCACACACACTCTCTTAACCTATTAACTACTGCAGCTCTGGTTTTAAAATTCTAATCAAAGAGCAGATAGAGTTTAAAAAACAAAATTCACATTATATTAACTACATTACATCTCATTTCCCAATTCCAATCAACAAAAGGAAAGTAATTAATGAGCTAACATTAAGAGTGACCAGCATTACTGATGTTAGATAACTGACTACACCAGGAGCAGCACTTTTTCTCCCGCTCTATAAATATGCAAGAAGCCCAGAGCCACGTTCAGAACTCAGTAAAATTAACTTGGCAATCAAAGTGAAAATAATAAAGGAGGTTATAAAGCAGTTGGAAATCCACATGAAGGGCAAGAAAGTAAGGAGCGAAGTAACACAGAGGCAAAAACTCTTCAGTACTTTAAAGAGAACAAAAGGAAGAAAGGTACAGAACGTAAAGAGGTCCATTAAGAAATTTTGCACAGATGATCACTTAATTAAACAAACTATTCAAAATGCAGAGAGATTAAAACCAAATACCTTACTAGAATAATCTAATGTAGTCAGAGGCAACAAACACATGTAAACAAGAAGATATACTCATGTCCACATAGGAGAGGCTGCACAGCATTCAGGGAAGACACAGAACAAAAGGATGAGATTCTTCCAGCTCAAATCACCAGTGACAAACCAGGAACCCATGTCTCTCCAGCACAGCTATCTCCCAGAGAGGCTGGTTCTTACAGGAAAACAAAGATCTATTCTCAAGCAATGAAGAAAGTACTTCCACCACTGAATGACTTTATAAGCAAGAGGAATCCAGCTGTTGCTGTCTCAAACTATACAAAGACATTTATTGTCCCAATGAAAGAGGACAAAGAGTTCTAACAATCAAAAATAGCATGCAGGCTGTGAAAGGCCAGGCATTGCCCATCAGGATATTAAGTTTACCAATTTAGGAGGACTGAGGACAGAAAAGTAGCAGAGCTACGTGTCCAGCGCCTAATGCCAAGAAAAACACAAGTGTGGGTTATAATATGCTTACCTTCTATAGAAGGGGCCTGGTCCACAGCTGCATATAGCATCTCTTTCAAAGCCTGCAAGGGAGAGGCAGAGAACAACGAATACAGTTAGGAATAAAAGAGAAAAAAAAAATTACACTGTTTTGATATGCCTGTTTGAAAACAAAAGCAATTACAACCCTTTTATCCTGCAGACTGACACAGAAAGCTATGGTATGTGATGTCAAGTCTATCACACATATTTCTGTACACAAGAGAAACAGGTTCATGTTTGCTGACTGCTTCGTCTAAAGCCTGTTACCTTACTCATCTATAAAATTTATTCCAACTGTACATTTCAACATCTTCCTTCAGAAAAATGTTTCCCGGTTGGTAGGATGCTAAAGGCTTTACATTAAAAAAAAATAAGGAAGTAACAACAAAACCTGAAGTGTTGCGTGACACAAAGGAGTTTGTCAAGGCAAATGGAGGAAAAGCAGCCTCAGGGGTTTCTTATCGCTGTTATATAGGAGCACAAAAATACACCTACATTCTAAAAGCTGAAGACAACATGATGAAGGAGATTAGGGAACCAAAGATGATGGCCTTCTAACAGGGTGGGAATTGAAGGGCAGTATTAACACCAGCCAGAATTATCAACCACATCTTCAGGTCCTGGAGGCACCATGAGCTGCCTGTCAGAGAGCATAGAGCAGCCACTCATTCAAAGCGATGGTGCAAGAGAGGAGCACAGCAGCAGCAGGTCCAGGAGGCAAGGGGGTCCTACAGATACATATAGAGTACCCCTGGCAGTCACCCCTCCTTTACCAGAGCTACGAGGGAGGCATCACATCACCAAGCTCATCACTTGCAGCTCCTTTCTGGAAGGCCACTTTCCAGGCAGTTGTTAAGGTGCTGGTATTACTCCAGGCATAGATTAAAGATTTGCTCGCTCACATCACATAAATTGAATTCAGATCAATGACTGAAGGAATGAGGTGAGTTCAGGGGAGGGTCACAATGATGATCAGAGGGTTAGAGCACCTCTGCTCTGGGAACAGCCTGGGACAGCTGGGGGTGTTCACCTGGAGAAGAAAAGGCTCCAGGGAGACCTTAAAGCCCCTTCCAGTGCCTGAAGGGGCTCCAAGAGAGCTGGAGAGGGACTTTGGACAAGGGCATGGAATGAAACTACAAAGGGGGAATGGATTCAAACTGAGAGAGGGCAGGTTTCGATTAAATATTAGGAAAGAAGTCTTTACTGTAAGGGTGGTAAGGCCCTGGCACAGGTTGCCCAGAGAAGCTGTGGCTGTGGCTGCCCCATCCCTGAGTGTTCAAGGCCAGGCTGGAGAGAGCTTGGAACAACCTGGTCTAGTGGAAGGTGTCGCTGCCCATGCTAGGGAGTTGGAATGGGATGATCTTTAAGGTCCCTTCCAACCCAAAACATTCTAGGATTCTATGAATAACCTGAACCATAATGTTGGAACTAGAAGCCACCAGGAAGGAGCCATTCCTACTGCAAAGTGATTTGCTTACATATACCTCACATCTCAGTAACCATACTGAACGTGATTATCCTCCACCACTGCAAAAAACAGATCTTATTCCCTCACTTTTGAGCCCACAGAAATCTAACACACAGAAGTCATTCACATTATCTTAGTTCCTGTCTATTCTGCCTGGTTCACAACATATCCCATACTTGTATAATCCTGAAAGATAGTAGAAGGAGAGGTGTGTGTCACGGTGTCCCAGGACAAAACCTCCCAGCCTAAATGACAAATGCCCCAACGCCCTCAAGGTAAAAACCACCAGCTCAGCAGCTGGGAACTGAGTGCTGTTGTAACACAGTGGTTACCATCCTGTTAGGTAAACACAAGGTCTAAAGGACATGTCTGTTTATCACACAATATCCAAGGTGGCTGCTTACACCGGCAGCTCTGGCATCTCTCAAAGGTCTGGCTCCTGAGTCCACAGAGGTCTCAACAAAGGTCACTTGCATAATTGTTTTCCCAACTGAGCCACTGCGGAATGATCCTCAATCCAGCAGCACAGCTCTCCTCTATCCTTGGTGCTTTTCTAAAATTCCTCAGGAACACTGACCACTTCAGACCCTTCCCCCCATGACTCACTGGTCAGCAGCACATGATCTGCCTCTGCACACCAAGTATTCAAAAGTCTTCCTCCTTTTCCATCCCATTCGGCATCCTCACCTACCTGTAACTTTTTCCATGAACCACAACCACACGACACAGGATAAACAAACCAGAAGAGACAGCATATTGAAAGCCACTGTAGTAACAATTCATCTCTTAACCCACCCAGATGTAAACCCAGTGTTAATTCCTATCTCTGGTTTTATCAGTCATTTAAAAAAAAAAAAATTAAGAAGGACAACACTGACAGTCCTGCACTAAACAATCTTGAAAGCTGAAGGTGTCAGTCGTCCCACAGACCCCTCCCCATGCAGACTGACATAGTACAATCTGGCAGCTGCAGGGCAGCAGATTTTGTTACTGCTTTCCTGACCTATATAAGTAAACCAATAACCTGAAAGTGAAAGGCTCAGTGCTCCTTCACACCTAAACTATTTAGTCCTCTAGATTACAGAATTTTAGAACTGATCTTTTACAAAAGTTATCCATCACTGTCAATGTGAAACATTTAAGAATTACTCATTTTGTAATGGATTATTGCCTTGCTTTAGTCTGTGCCAGTGCTACACCTTGCACCCACAGTAAACTTATGTAAATACATATGAGAGAACAAAGAAAAGGCACAAAGAAAACACTTGAAAACGCAACCATCAAACCGTAACAGTGAACAAAATCAAGGACAAAAACCTTAAAAGACTCGGGGGAAAAAACGTGTGTTAAAGGAGTCTTTCAAACCACTTATGCTCCTCTAAGCTCGTCTGCTAACAGCCTAAAGGACAAATAGTGAAATAGCACAACAGATTTGTGTCAGGAGGTGGCAAGTCTGGGTGTGAACTGCCTATCATGAAGCTGGGTTCGGCGAGCAGAATTGGCCACCTCCCAAAAACTGAAAGCCTGTTTCTGCAAGAGAGACTCTGAAGGCAAGCAGGCAACCTCAGCTATAAGTTTCCGCTCCCCACACCTACTTCCTGCTGCAGGTGGTGTTTGGGAAAAATGATGCTTAAAACTTAGCAACCTCTTTCTTTTCTCCAACAACAAAAGGACTTTAGACCTGGAGTCTCTCCTAACAGGAGGTCACCTGCTCATACCTTTACCCATCTTTCCCATGAACTTTGCACCTGTAAAACTGTTCTGCTTCTCCTCCCTCCCCAGCTGCTGCGATTTCAAAGGTATTATGCACTTTTTCTATAAAAATACCATCAGACTTCTGCAGATAAACAACTTCAGGCCAGATTAACTGCAATCGAACTGCCATCTGGCAACTGTACAACTGAGTTGTACAGTTTCATCAGCTGGATGTGCAGACACACACATGCATTTAGAAGTCTGAGCAGGCACAGCAATGCTCTCCTCCTTCTCCTGAAAGCAATCCAGAGTGACACAGGAGCAAAGGAAACCAGGAGGGTTCCTGGATAAAGCGAGGATAACAACCCCACAATTCCACTGCATCAAAAATTAATAATACATTCATACTTTCAGCAAAAAAAAAAAGCAATGAACACTATATGCACACTCTCAGCAAAAAAAAATCATCAGCTGAATTTCATGTAAAAGTTACCTGAATTTGTTCAGCACTATGTGGAAATGAGAATTCAGTTGTCTGACACAAAAAGTTGGGATTTTGTTTGTTTTCATACTTTTCCTGTTTTCCATTTTACCTGTTTTCATATTTTCCCAGAGGAGCTGAAGGGTAAATGAATGGCCCAAAACTTTGAAGGCAAAAAGTGCACTGAAGCAGTGCCTACCACAGCAATAATTTAACAGGCTAGGAAAATGTGACTCGCTTTACAGAAGAAAATACACTGCCAGATCCCCTAAAACAAGGTGAGCAAACCCTTTCACTGCTGCTGCCAGGGTGAGGCACATCCACATGCCCTGTTGCACAGAGAGAATCTGCCTGCTCCACACTGCCAGATGCCCCCCAAAAACCACTGCTCCCCTCTGCTGTGAGCTTTGCACAGAGAAAGCACCAAGTATAGAAGCTTGAAGCATTACTTTTAACAACTGGGAAATTTTTTGGATGCCAGCTCCTGAAATTGTGACCAAAGTTGTTTAAAACTTTGGCATATTTAACATCATTAAGAAGCATTTCCACAGTTTAAGCATTTGTCAATATATTGTTCTAAACTCAACTGCATCCAGGGAGTAGCCTAGTAATTACAGTCAGTATCATTCCAAAAGGAAAAACACTCCTTTACATTGGGATTGTGTACTATGTTACAGTCACCAGTCCTCACATAAAGCCCTCCTGGTCCTTTGCACTAAATTAAGTTTCCAAAACCATCAGCTGGGGATGGATTTTTCCCAGTAAATGTGACACATCCAATCTGCATCATTTCATGCAATCTTTAGAATGGCAATTTGGAATGGAAAGCCAAATCAAGTCAATCAAGGTTTGTGTAAAGCTCCCTGTTAATGTTGACTCAGTCATGGTAAATGTCTTTGGGAAAAGCTGAATTAAACAGAATAGCATTCATTGCCATTTTTCCTCTTTTCTGTAACCCAAGTGCTCTTTTTCTAAAAGCAGACATACAGTAATGGTCACTGCTGAGCTTCGGCTGAAAGAAAATAAGAATCTAAGTCACACCTATCAAAATATATCTTATTTTTGCCTGTTTAAAGAAAATTAATGGATTTTTCTCTGCCTAAAGCTTTCACACTGACTGAGTGCCAGCTCTAAGCCTGCGCAACTTCCATACTTCCTACAAGCACACTTAAAACACTTAAACTGATTATTTTTTAGGGAAAGATCACATTAATGGTAAGAACTTTTGGGGACTGTCAATTGTTAAAGTCCACCTGAACGTGAAAATACATTTTTAGGTATTGAAAACACAACAATCTCATTCCTCTTTCTGACGTTGTATCACCAACAGATTACACCTAGTCTGACTGGCAAAGCTCACCCAGGTACGCTCGCTCTGAATCCTAGCCAAGGATCTCACAAGTCGCCTGGTCCTGCCACACTCCAGGGCTGAATGACTGCACAAGTCACCTGCCCTTCAATGGAAATAACTACAAATACCAGAAGAGAAAATTAAGATGAGGGTATGTAAGCTTCATGATACAGAATGACTTAAAGAAAGCCATTTCTACATAATCTTTTAGTTCTTTCATGGGAATGGCTTCAAACGGAAAGAGAGCAAGGTTAGATCAGATATTAGGCAAAAAATTTTCCCTGAGGGTGGGGAGGTCCTGGCACAGGTTGCCCTGAGTAGCTGTGGCTGCTTCATCCCTGGGAGTGTTCAAGGCCAGGTTGGATGGAGCTCGGAGCAATCTGGGATAGTGGAAGGTGTCCCTGCCCATGGCAGCGGATGGGACAAGATGATCCTTAAAGTCCCAACCCAAACCATTCCAGGATTCTCTGATCTCGAATGTGACATCTCGGGGAAAAAGAAGAATCTTTCTGGAGTTTAAAACCTATCCAAGAAGATCTCTCACTTTGAAACGGTGGTTACTGCTTTAATTAAGAAGGAAAAAGATATAAACTGTGAGGTGAAGAAACATTATAACACCATTAAATATACAAATAATGTTTTTAAATGTTACTGTGACACCTTCTGTAAGCAGTATTGCACACAAGTAGCACAGGCAGCATTTAACCTCACATTTGCTAACCAACAACTGGGAATTTTACTGGACAAAGGCGGGCTGGGTGTTTTTTGCCTCAGGTATAATCAGCAAGTAAACTGAGGTAGTGCTGGGCTTTTATGCACTGCACCCACACGACCACCAGCTACTGAATAATAAATGCCAGGCTATTCCATCACTATAATATGCATGAGCAGGAGGCTGACTCACATCCAACCAGCTGCAACAAGGCAAACAAAGAGTTTGAAAGTTATTACTAAAAGAGGGTGAGGTTTGTGTTTTCGTTCACTCTACATTAAGCTGTCTATCCGAGAAGATTACTTGTGATTAGAAAGAGTAACAACCTGAAAAAAGTTTTTACTGACATCTACATTTTAAATTGGGATAGGGGACGGGAGAATGACATAATAATACTGCCCTAGTTAAAACAGCTGAAAATTAACCTCCTGTAATGAAAACAGTGGCCGATGAGCAGCAGAGCTCTTCACACATTAATCAAGGTGTCGTAGTTCACTGAGTCTCCTTACCCTCTCTCCACAGCTGTTAGCTCAGCATGCAGTCAGATCTTTCACCCTTTTATTTCCCCCTTGCCTTCCCCTCCAACCCACCTCCAAACCCACTCTTAGGAAGACACCCAAGTTTTCTGTTTCCAGGAAGAGAAGACAACTCTCACAGGGCTAACCCTTCAGAGACACGACGCAGAGGTAAGTTGGTCCTTTATTTTATCAAGGCAATGGTTTCCTTCCTTCTCAAAGACTGATGGCATTATTTGGCCATCTAGCTCTCCACATAATTCAATGAGATCACAAAATTGTTGTAAAGCCAAATCCAACCGCAGTTTTTATTCAAACATCCACTCCTCTGCAGTCAGGTAAAGGAAAACAAAGGAAGAGTGAAAAGGGCAGATATAAACTTTCCAAGCTCGTCATTATAACAATGCAAGCTAAGACAACTGTGGTTTTCCTTGCAAATGAAGACAGATTAATAGGGATAGTATAAATAAATAGCTATTATAGTCCTAGGGAGAAAATATAGGCCTTCAAACAATAAAAAATGTTGCATGGTTTTAACTGAGTCAATCAGTCAGGAAGTTTTGCTGACCACGGCTGTCCTATAATCAGCTTTCCATTGTCTACATTTAATTATTACTTGTGGAAAAGACATCGCTGGCACCTGCTACTTTTACTGCTGACACTGAAATAGGAAATGGTCTTACTACAAATAACCATCTCCAGCTCCGTCCAGTTAAACCCGAGCCCAGCACCGTCGTGATAAATCTGAAACGAAGCAATCAGCGTGACCTCTAGCAGGCTGGCGCGATAAAGCCTGAAAAGCTGTATTCTGAAGATAATTCACGATTAATGCAGCAGAACTTGGTGTAAACAGCGCTCATAAACGCCCCGACTCGTGTGTTAAACAGCGAGATGCAGAGCCTTACTTAAAAATGATCACAAAATGGGAGTTGAGAGAGGTTTGGTGCCCTGTTTTGGGGGGCTCAGGGGAGCCGAGAGCGGTACCTGTGGTCCCCGACAGGGCAGGGAGGGCGCCGGGAGCTGCCCAGCCCGGCAGGATCGCTCTTGGGAGGCTGGGAGCCTCCCAAAGTCACCGCTCCTCCACCGCCGGGGCCGGGAACCGGCGCTGGTGCTGAACCCCTGCCGGGGCTGCAGCGAGGCCGGGATGGGCTGGGGGTGCCCGGCGCCGGGCACCGCACCGCGCGTGTGCCCCTACCTCTGTCCCCCGGCAAGAGGTTACCGGCGGCAATTAATTCATTAATTAATGAACTGGACACCCAAGGAGTGCCCAGCGCCGGAGCCGCAGCCTCCCCGACGCGGCGGACACACACACACGCTGCCTCTCCATCAGCATCGCCCCGCAGCCCGCGGCACGGCGGGCACCGGGCGACGCGGGGAGGGCCGGGGCCGCTGCCCGGGCCGGGGCCATACCTCATACTGGATGTACTGCTTCCGCCACTCGGGGGTGATGTGCGCCGCGAGGTGCTCCGCGAACTTCATCCTGCCGCCGCCGCCGAGCCGCGGCCGCGTTCGCTCCGCGCCCTCAGAGCCGCCTCGGCGGCGCCTGGCTGCGAACGGGCGTCGGTAGTGGGGGGC